>NJDD01019183.1:4921-19696 GCA_002245505.1 Calephelis nemesis | reverse complement strand
CCACTGCGAAACTCTACTACCAAGTCAGATGTCACGGTGTTAGTGACGATGGCGAGGAAGGGAGATTATCTATTCTGCAAAGGAGCCCGGACCAATACGGGGAAACACTTTGAGTCATCAGGCGCAGCTGGAACACTGTGCACATTCCTATACAATAAATAAAGTTAAATATAGGTTAGGTTTAAGTTGTTAGAATAAGAGTTTATTAAAATTTCCAGTTTCACTGTGAAAAAAATCTCTAAATAAAGATTAAATAAAAAGTAACTTTGAGGAACGCTTCGTTACTTTTATAAAAGTAAATAAGTAAGTATCTTAACGCCTATATCCTAGAAGAGGTAAGCAGAGGCACAACCAGGGCACCCACGATTAGCCGAAGACACTACACAAACAATGTGATTGATTGCAAGCTTATCACCAACCGGGCACTAATCTTTTAGTAGAAGATGGAAAAACCCGATTTTCTTTTTGCTGCCCGACCCGGGATTCGAACCCGGGACCTCATGCAGTCAAGTTCAACAACTGAACCTCTAGACCACAGCGGCGGTCTCTTACTATTACTTTTAGATGAACAACCAATGGTTGATTAACGGCCAATATTAATAATCAATCCTAATCTTAAACGTGCTGTCCAAGATTGATATTTTGATACATTTTTATGTTATCGCTTGCCAATAACATATCTGTTAACAGGATAAACATGGAAATTAGGTATATGATAGGCCGGCGGATGCGCAGCTATCTAGATTGCTTGAAATTCATTTTTAGAGATACATTACTAACATTGTCCGTAAAGGAAGCAATCAATTTAAATCAATCCGTTGTAGCTCTTTAAACGTACATACATTATCTGATAAACACAACACCCTCCATTGCATTGCGCAGTCGGATATAAAAGCGGATGAAGCTGTAAACAGTGTATGGTATTTAAATATTTCCATATTCACAAATTAGACAACAAACCCAGGGATCATGTCCCATGGCCGCTGCTGAAATTCCCGTAAAAATATATCCCACCTGTTACTGCCGTCATTAATCATTCTAGCCAATCGCGTGCCGCATTTATCTTTATTACGCCTGTTTGCTTGTCCCTAAACAAAACCTAATAAGTTGCAATACCAATTTTATTACAGCATTTTAACCGGCTTTGTAACCGGCTTCGGTTTGACGCCGACTTTTACTTGAATGTTTAGTTATATTTTTTTATGTATATGTTATTTTAAATTTTGTTTTTTATTTTGTATTAATTTCTGTTTTTTTATGTATGTTTTTTATTTTATTAGAGACATCCTTTTTTATGTGGTCCATATTTGATACTTTCCATCGTAAGTACTATATACTAGTATAGTTTTACTAAGCTAGTAAAACTTCCAAATATTCATATTTTTTAATAAAGAAACATTTGTACTGTTTTATGTATCACTTATAGTTTAGTATGTTATAAATAGTGTACCGCTTTCGCTTATAACAGCGTCATTAGGGCTAGAACTTAAAGTAGGTACCTACTCATACGATACGTAAAACGTGATACGTAAAGCAGTACAAGTGTTTCTTCATTTAAAAAATATGTAATTGGTCCTTTCAAATAAAATTTTCAAATTTTTAATCATCATTCAGTACACAAAACAAACTTTTGATTTTTAATTTTATAGTAACTGCGTTTTCTCATTTGAATAACTTAAAATAATAATAATAAAAAAGGTGTTTTTATTTTCCTTAGGAAAATCATAATAATAGAAATAGTCATGTCAATCATAGACCGAGTTTTTTTATAGATAGAAGAGTTCATTTGGCACAGAACAAATCATGTAAGAAAATGCATCCTAACATTGAAAACCAAAAGTCATTTGAACAACATATTTTTATTTTGTATGAATACATTTTGTTAGTTGTAGTGTTTATTTCTGCAAAATTTAAAAATGTCTAATGTAGTTCGTCTTCATCTCTAAATAGATAATATTTTGAAGTTTTGTGGAAATCAATCCTAAAAAACTTTCAAAAATCCGAAGAGACGCTTATATCTGCACTTGATGTTGCACTTCGGGAATGCTGGCAGAAGTGAAAACTTGAATATTAACGTTGTGCAATTTTGATATTTTGGAATGGTTAGGGAATAACTTTGCAAAATTCGTTTTAACTGTCAGTATGAAAGTACTATCATTTTTGTGGTAGAATACAATACTCATTTATTGCGCTATCGTACACAAACATGACAACACGAGCATTCGTGCAAGCGCCCTGTGGCGTCTTACAAATTTTCGATCAGGTCACGTGTCCTGACGCGAGTTAAAAAGTTTTTATCCATTCCCAAAAATTGCGCAACGCCGCTAAAGTAGTTTTCACTTCAATAATATCTTAAGTCGTCTTAAAAACGGGAGTTTCATCGTATGGATTCTAATCCATAGAGGACAAGTGCAAAAGTCAAAAGTCATATGTTTATATTTCATGTACGTTGGAATTAGTGTGTGGGGATCGCGCCGAAGGCAAAACTTGTAATAGCTATAAATAACATCAAATGAAGTTTTTAGTCCACTGTTCACGGCTTTTTTATTTTGATTAATAAGAAGTTGAACTTTTGTGAACGTTTTCCACATTTTATTAAATCACAATTTCTATACTGAAGGTTACAAACAAAAATGTTTTATTGATTTTTCAGTAACAAGCTTTTTTTAATTTGATCTATTCGATCTATCCTTATTTAGATTTGTTCGATCTATACTTTTTTTAGATTGATGAAAAATGTATCACACCTCTAATGTTTTTTTTTCAATCATATGGAGGTAAATTTTGATAAACATTTTAGTGGATTTTTTAGTTCTAAACTCGTAAAGTATAACTTTTACTTGTAAAATTTCTGAAAATTTAACCAAACAAAGTAAACGGCGTTTGTAGTCCTGTTATAACAATATTAAATAAAATACCACTTTTTAAAATGATAGTTATCACATATATTTAAACTTCGCCATGATGTTAAAAGTAAAACGTTTTAAAATATGTAATTTTCAAATTTATAAGTTACTAGTAGTTGCCCGCGCCATTACCCGCGTGGTTATTGGTCCCAAAGAAACATTTTTTCGGGATAAAACTATCCTACGTGTACGATAGCGCAATAAATGAATATTGTATTCTACCACATAAATGATAGTACTTTCATACTGATAATTAAAGCAATTCGTGCAAAAATATTCACTAACCATTCCAAAATATCAAAAATGCACAACGTTAATATTCAAGTTTTCATTTGTACCGGCACTCACGGAGTGCAACCCGTTTTTTTTTGTAGTAAAATGGTAAGTGTCTTAAACGGCCATGACAAAATATAAATGTCCTGGGACCGTGGACTATTTAAAAAAAGTTAAAGACCAATTCATATAAATATTATTTTCATTAAATTTGTATTTCGGGTTTGATATTACATCATAGGTCTAATTAATTACGTCACTTCCATACAAACGTCAGTGTAATGGCACATCTCTTCAATAGTCGATAACAGACGATAACCGGCAAGCTCGATGGTGTGGAGGACTTGCTTGTAGTTGTCGATCATTGTCATCACTAATTATGTCGATCATCGTTGATTACGTAGGGCTGGCACTATTGTATCGATTTGTTTAATTATTGACGCATGTTAGTGCCAGTTGCCCGAGGCTTCGTCAGCGTCAGTGTCAGAAACCACACCGGAACCAATACTGTTACAAAATGAATTAATAATTTTATTGCACGCCATTTTTAATGATTATTTTTTCGTTATTAAAATTTATTCCTCTTCCTCCTCCTTTTTTGTAGTTGGTGAAAAATGAGAATTTTTACTATTTTAAGTATCCTCACGCCCATATCCCCGCAGCAATAGGCAGAGGCACAACCAGGGCACCACGACTACCCGAAGACACTAAGTCCCACAGTGTGTTAGGTGGCAAGGCTATTGCAACTGGGTACATATCCAATGACGGGCAATCTCATTTTTATTAGGAAATTGGAAATAACACATTTTCTATTTTGTTTTTGTTGCCCGACCCGGGGATTTATTCCAGGACCACAAGAAGTCAAGTCCTACGCCGGATCGCTAGACCGCAGAGGCGTATACGCTTCTTTTTACGCTATTACGGCGCAAATTACAAAGTGACTTCTTTTTCATAAGATTGAGCATAATAAAGAAGTGATCTCATAAAAAATATTAAGCTCCAACAACTGGTTTCCGAGTTACACTTAAAAGTACACATACACATCTTCATATCAAATACCTTGCGGGGTAGACAGAAAATATCGAGTGCCATGTCACAATCGTTTCATACTTGGCCTAACCTTCACATTCATAATAGGAATTCCTCACGTATTACGACATTAATTGAAAACATTGGTTTGCATCCGTGTGGGACGTAGATTTAAGCCAAACTTTGGTTTGTTTCACAGTTTTCACCAAAGTCACCTTTATGGAAGCCCTGATTAGGGCGTGATCACAACCGTCTGGATGATGCATTATTCTTTTTATAAAAACACGCCGGTTTCGGAGACTGTTAACCCTTGATAGTGTATGTTACTTAATAGCGTTTTACTTGTTTTACTGTGCTTAAATTATTTTATACTAGCTGAGCCGACAGACGTTGTCTTATATTTACCACGAATGTTGATTTTATTTTCATGTAAACCTTTGCCAAATATTTCAAAATCAATAAAAAAATTATTGGCAAAACGCTCTTTATGTTCACGGGTGATGCGATGGCCAAGGCAAATAAAGATTAATTTTTAACCAACTCCAAAAAGAGGGAGGTTCGTAATTTAACATTATTTTTATTACGTGATTATTGGGCCAACCGATTTTAATTGTTCAATTTTAAAAATATCATTATCAATGATGTGGTCGTCGAGATTAACGAAAAATATATTATAAAAAATCCATAACAAATGCAATGTTGAAATCGTTCGAGTGTTATCGAACTTAATTTATAATAGCTTTCTGCTTACTTCGCAAGGGACTTGGCGTGAAGATATGTGTGGTAAAATTAAAATGCTCTACAAAAAGGTACAGAATAAAGATGGAAATAAAATCTCGGTATAACCTTTCAAAGCACTCACGAATAAGTAAATACATTCGAAAAGTAATTACGACTCTTAATGTTTAGTGGAATTTTGTTTTCGAATAAAAGAAAACTGTCTAAATACCCACAAGTTCCACCATCCATTAATTATGAAAGTTCAAGCTGTAAAAGTTTTTCTGACTTGAACCAAATATACGGAGCAAAAGACTACGTTTTCCCAGAAGGGTAGGCTTTCGCGGTTGAAGTTGAAGAACCTTGTTACAAAAATCAATACTACTTAATTTAGAGTGTATCTTATAATAATTAAGCTTAGTAACACTGCAAAACTTGACTCTTACAATTTCATTGGGTACCACGTGACAATTTGATAATTCTTTTTTTAAGACAGCATTTTTTAATGATATTAGAAGACAAACTAGCACACGGAGTTCCTGATGGTCTGAAATTTACGCCGCGTAGAGACACCAAAGGTATTAATGGTGCGTTGCCAACCTGAAGCCGAGGTGCTAGTCCTCGAGCAATAGAAAGCTTAGCGGCTACCTTATGCTCCGAACCGGAACACGTCAACAGCAAGCGCAGACGTTGTGTAGGCAGGATTATGTAAGGCGATGGTACCAATCCGGGCAAGTCGTTGCGAAACTCTACCACCTATTGAGATATCATGGTGTTAGTGACGGTTAGCCTATGCTCGCCTTTTACGAGTTGCCTGGCAGAAATGCTGATGGTCTATTCTGCAAAGAAGCGTGGACCAACACGGGGAAAAATTATTCCGGCCCTACATAAGTTTTATCAACATCCTACTAGGTATTATTGAGTTATACTTAACAATATATACGTTCGTTTATGATAACATTTAAAAAAAATAATATAAAAAAAAAACATCAAAATCAGACTACCGTTGGCCGAGTAATCGAGTAACAAATATACAAAAATCAAACAAACATACAACCGAATTGAAAACTCCCTCTTTATTAAGTCGGTTAAGATTATTTAATACCTAATCAAAAGCTAATGGCCCTAATAACCTAGTGGTTATCAGAGCTGATATTTGGGACGACGCGCTGGAGGTACACGGTTTTATCTGAAGCTCTTACACTTCACGAACAAAATCAATTTTCGTTCTGATATTTTTAAAACGGAGTTTTGATAGGATCGAAAGAAAAATAGACGCAGTTATTTTATTTTACTATACGCAATTAAATGAGAAATTAAGTAAAATGTAGTTGATTTTTTGTCCGCTGTTGCCATAATGACGATGTCATTTTCCGCCCGGAGGGTAGGGATGCCGGTAGACTTCCGTAACTTTCTCAACATCTTGGTTACTAGACAGAAACGCACCTATAACGTCGTAGTGTCTATAGGCCACGATTGTATCTTACCATCAGGAGAGCTGCGTGTTTATTTGCTATATTATCACATTGAAAAAAGTTCTTTCTAATAAATCCAACGATTCGAATCTCCTTGAAGTGAGTCCAAATTGTTTCCGCGACGGTTGCATTTGTTTGCAATAGTAAACTCTCGCGAGCGTCGCGCAGTAGAATATCTCATAAAATAGGTTATGCAAATTTTAAGACTATAAAGTTCATATCAACATCGACGATATGAACGCCGCCAGGTTTCAAAACATACGGGGTTTTATTGCGCTTAGAATTGCGGCGTTTTTATCGTAAATGAGATCTGTATATTTTAACTATAAACCAAATGCGTATTGTTTTCAAGTGATAACATTGAGGGAATTGTAGCTCCAGTTTTCTGTCGGAAGCACTCTGATACACACGATTTTTGAATTTAAAATACATTTTAGTACACAATGTTATTTTTTATGGAATTGAAGAGCAATGATTGCTTTTCTGAAGATAAGAAACATTAACACCTATTTATCTCTTGACGAATTTTTAAAATAAATAGATTTCAAAAATTTAAGATAAATGAAAATGTATAGTATGTATTTACAAATTTAAACGTTTATTGTAAAATTCAAATATTTGACCACGTAATATTTTTCCAAAATGTACATTTGATTAAATAGCTTAGTTACTAGATAAGTGATTTTTTGCGTTTGAACAAATATGTTAGCTATATTGTAGCCTTCGTACTGTAACGAAAGAAGGATATTTAGGATTTATAATATACTTTTGTTATCGAGAGACATAATATAATAGAATAGAATATATTTTTATTCACATTCACCTTACAAGAGGCACTTGTGACGAGTCTATATAATACTAAAACTACCACCGGATCGGAACACGGCCACACAGAGAAATTCCGGCAAGAAACTCAGCGGGCTGTCTTTTTTCCCTATTCTATACAAATTTATTGGTATCACATCACACATAATTACCAGAAAGAGATTGGTATGAGGAGCAATTAACACTCTTATCCAAGTGATATTGGGCAACGGTATAGTAACCGATATATTATATTGTGAATATTTTCTGTACTTATCTGAATAGTGTATTTCAAATAAAATCAGCAGTTGACACCATGCATTTGCATAAGCGTAAATGTAACTTACCTTTATCTTGTTTCTTAACTATCCTAGTATTTGTGTAGGTATCAAGTTTTAAAAAGAAATCATAGCTAATTATTCAAATATTTTAATATTATTTACAATGTACTGACTGAATTACGACCTGTATGTTCTGATGAACATAGAGACACTCATCCCGAAGTATTTCTTGGCAGAAACCGTTATGGGTCTCTCAAATTGTGATTTATTCCAGACAAATGTAAAAATAAAATGTCGTTTGCTTTGTGTTGAATTTATGTTACACCCAACGCAATCTTTACTCTTGTGGAACTGATAGCTTTGTGAGTGGCTTATCCACCTGTGTGTGGGGAACGCGGGGAAAAATATAGGAAAAAGTTTTTATTCCATTCAAAAGGCATAGTTTAGCCAGTGTTTGTATTTATTAAGGTCCCCCACATACATACGGAATTCCTTTACGGAAACGCGTTTTGAAATTTCGAAACAAAATGGCGCTCCGTACAAATCCACTCAAATTCCTTACGGCAAAATTGCTGACGTGTGTGGCAGGTCCACAAATTTGTTGCGTCACGCAATAAAATGTCGAATGTATGTGACTGGCCTAATAACCAAACAATGAATTTGATGTAATTCATACTATCCAATCTATACTGATGTCGCTAATGTAAAAGTCTGACTGTCTGTTGCTCTTTCTCCACTTAACCGATAAACCGATTTTGATGAAATGTGATATGAATATAGCTAAACATCCAAGTTCAAGTATGGGCTACATATTTTTAACAATCAATTTGTTAATTAAAAAAATCTAGAGTTAAACTTCAAAATCTTAGACAAAAGTATTAAATTATGTTAAAAATCGTATAAATCCAATAGGTAAGTTTGTGATTTGTGAATGCTATTTGGGTTTAATAAATATGGAACAGAACATATTATATTGTGCTGTTGAGCTTTGCTTAAGCGATTAAAGATGGGTTTTTATAGAATTTGGTAATCAAAAACACCACATTTCTTTACGATGACAAAATTAGAAATATATTTGAATAGGCAGAATATCACTATAGGCGCGTAGCCCTATAGTGTGATAATACACCGCTCGGCTATAGTTATAAATTAAAAAACAGAGCCGAGTTATACTACTATATATTGCATTACCGTGGCTCCGTCGATTATATACTATTTAGTTATTTAGTTCATATATATTTCACTATTTACTTTCGGAAAACAAAGCTGATCCTCTTAAATAAAACCAATAAGACCAAAGTACTGATGTGTATTCATGTTATAAGCGGTAGCGAGATTTTTAATTCATCTCAGATATTTCCTAAGATACTTACAATTTTATCTATCATGCGCTGTTAATACTGATAGTGTCTCTAATAAAATGATGATGATTTTATTTTATCTCCAAAACCCTATTCCTATCCATCCTTTTATTTCGCATTTTTTTTGATATCATTATTTCACCACAACGCCTACTTTATTCAATCCTTGTAATCATTTTCAGGTAGCTTTAAGTCTGAGCTCAATTAAATAAAGCTTTATCGTAATAGACAAAGCCTTATTTAACTTGAACAAACTAACAACTATTGATATTAAGTATTAACAAATGTATGGTATATAGGGTTAAACTCGATCGTTATATTTTTTGCTTTAATTAGTAATTGCTAGCCTAGTGGTAAATGTATTTTGACGAATTTATATGTAAAAATATATAAATAATAAAAATAACAAATACAATATATTTAATTAAGTTAGATATTTGCACACCACGATGTGGTAGAATATGTTGGTAGGAATGAGACGTGTTCTGTAACAACTTTTAAAGGCAAAATAAATAATGACTCAATAAAGTAATGTTCAAATATTGACTTTGTTTTTAGAACATTTTTTTAACCGAGTAGATTTGGATATTTTTCAAGATTGGGCCTACTATTCATGCATTAGGTTTATTCTAGATGTGGGCTTTGCATTATTTGTGATTAGTAACTTGGCGAAAGGCATGTCAAGTTAGGGTAAGGTGCATTTGTACTTTCCATAATATGATAACCTAACCTTACCGTAAGTAAAAAACGAAGTTTCTTCGTTTTTCCTTAGTTTCCTTTTCCGTTTAGTCATTAATTATAGACGATTTTTTATAGTATTATACTAAATAAGCCTAAAAAAGGCATGTTATAGTTATTTAATGATAGGTATTCCAAAAAAATAAACTTTTACAACTAACAACCATTTTGATTTCTTAGCACCTTCAAACATTAGGGTTATTGAGATAAGTATGAATGTCTTTTCATAAGTGAATAGGCAGCAAACAAGCTCGACCTTTTATTGCGATAAAGCTCGTCTCCAGTGACCTTCGTGTTCGTGATATTTCCGCGTCAAAGCCAATTCATCAAATATATTTTTTCCGCCTTTCGCTTACAAAATGAAGAAGCTCTTTCCTATTCATGATTTATCTGGCTTAATTTTGCTTGGTTTAGATTTGAACTTGATTTGAATTTTGAGTTTGATCCGAGAAATTTATCAGCGAGTGTCTTTGATGCGTGACAATCTTTTACATCTTATCTTTTCTCTTGATTTTTTGAGGTCAGCGAATAAGGATACTCCTGTTGGTAAGAGGCGAACGTATCAGGTAAAAGAAAAACATTTGTAAGATTCCTCTTATCAATTGGCCCATGGACAAGCTAGTCAATACTGGGCGAACGCAATCCGCAGCCTCGAGCGAGCCTTATTGTTAACTTTGACAAATTACGTACACAGCTCTCAATCGGTATACCCAGGTAAATAAATCTATTAGGATCCTTACTTGTACACAGTGCAATATTTGGGCTAGCCCAGATATTTGAGAAGAAACTGTTGAGTAGTAAGGACGGATGTTTCAGTATTTATTTCACATAGGCTTATCCCAGGAGTATTACTCGCATATAAGTTATTTAGATCACCCATTGATACCCGTTTAGATATTGGTATAGAAACATCATTTTCTTTTTAAAGTTTAATTTCTTCCTTACCTTGCCTTATATAAAGTGAAGAAGGGGATCATAATATGTTAAAAGATGCCTGTTCACTTTCCTTAGCCACAGGGTTGTCATGTTATTTTTTTATCAATTGAACTTCAATGACTACGTACTTTACAAATAATCTCATGGCGCCGGTTAATTTCAGCAAAAGACAATACGCTCGTGAGTCCTAGCATTAAAAACTACAACGTGACCACACGTCTTGACGTAGCGTCAACAAACGCTTTGCTACTACAAAAAATAAATAAAAAAGTATTCCAAAATAATACGTTGCGAGTCATTTTCAAACGCTGATTATGTTGTGTCGGTTTTTTTTTGTATGTATACAAAAAAACCGATACAACATAATCATCGTACTTTTTTTTCAATACATTTACAGTACTGCGAAAACCGCTTAGGAGTCTTGTCGATGCGCACTTTTGTGTGAGTGTGCCATTTTCAATTGTTTGTAGGTACTCGTAGTTTCCCTTTTATTTGTGTACGCAAAATGATGCTATTAAGGATTCTCTAGAGTACCTCAAAAACTTACAAAAATTTGTAACGCATAACCTTTTTTGCGCTACTCGAGTAAACATTGAGTAAGTGCTGTTAAAGATAAATGAAACTTTCCATGTTCCGAACAACATCGCACTCGGAACTTCGATAACACTTCCCAACTTTATTTAAATTGCTGAAATGTTTCCCCTTTCACACTTTTAAATAAAGTGGAGGTGGGAGTGGACATGTATCTTGGGAGAGTAGTTTTACAATTCTTTTCATGTTATATATTAAACAAGCTCCTGGTGATAAGAGGCATTTGTCACCTATACACATCGTAGACATTAATTCCGCGACACCACTTTTCTGATTATACAGTGCTACTTTTCGGCATAGAACTCGCAAATGGTGACTCTACGGCGGAAGGAATGAGTGAAGCAGGAACAAGCTCGAAGAAAGTTTCAAGCGATAATCTACAAAATTTAATGATAATGTCAAAGATAATAGCAACTGTAATGACAAAATTACCGGACTTATATTAGTGAAAAAGCAAAATAGTTGTAAATAATGATAGGTGTTCAAAGGTGGAAAATTTGGCTACTCTGCTTAGTTTTGGAAAAGAACACATCTTTGTACAATTAGTCTTACTTTGTATTCGAAAAATAACAATCAACTTTTAACACATTTCTAATGGATTATTGAATACCAAAATTTTTTAAGCTATTCGTGAAAAACTATAAAAAAATGATAGATAAAAGTTTGAAACATAACAGCATTGTTTTAAAAAATGTATAGAGCAAAAGTTTTTACGAATTTCTCAATCTATCTACCACCGTAGTTTATTTAAATAAAAAAATACCATACGAGAAAAGGTGGCACCCACCACCAACGTAGTTGCTAAAAATAAAGCTTGAAGCCAAACTAGAATCCACATTTTTGGAATATACCTGTTTTGGCAAGATTGCAAAATAGTCGTGTACTGTACTAGTAACATATAAATAATTAGTATCAGGTGGTCATACAATCCGGTAACGCATGTACACAATATCCCGGAATATCCCCGCATTTCTCATAATTCCGGTTTATCTTGCGAAACTGGCCGCTGTCACGGCGCGCTCTGTATGCCGGTCGGGCGGGCCGGCAATCCGTCAGCGAGACCGGAACGGCACGTGACGGGAATACTGGCAACGACAAAGATACACGAACATTGGAACTGGCTCCAGAAGACCTATATTTTTCATGTTATTTCATTTTCTTCTTGTATGACAGAATAAAATTCACATCAAAGTTCAAATATACTTATTTTACTTTCATTTATTTGAAGTTACGTATGTTTGTCCGGATAAAATATTTTTAGTTGAATTTGTCCGCTTCCCGAATACCAATCGAACTGAAATTTTGCATACATATATTATAAGCTCGATAATTTATAACGATTAAGAGATGGATCTGATCTTCTGATAGATTCTTCTGATAGATTACCTATTCCTGCCGCCATAACGTCATGACGTGTTACGGTTCGGAGGGTAAGGTAGCCAGTTAACTTAGTTTTGCTCGAGGCCTAACATCCCGGTCTCTGGTTGGCAAAGCACCATTACCACCTTTGGTATCTCTAGGCGGCGGGAATTTCTTACCATCAGGAAATCCGTCTGCTTGTTTGCCCCAATGTTATAAAAAAAATTGGTCATTGAAACTCCGAAATTTCCGTGGTCTAATCATGTTTGGGCTTATATGATAAGTCTTGAATAGTACTCTTCAAGACAATATACGTTGCAAACTGTTTGTCATTGTGACTTTTACGTATAACGTTAAGGTTAGTTATTATTAATAGTATTAATATAAGATATATCATGCTCTCAACATTATTTATGCGGGTATCTTAGCCCTGCATGTCTCTTAACCACCAGCGTTACAGAATAACAAAGATAGGTGACATGATTTTCATATGACTTGAACACAAAAAGTTGCACTTTTGTAATGGTAAAGAATAAACGACGCTATATACATCTAGATTTAATATTTAATATAACAAAAAACAAATAAATATCAAAATAAAAAAATACTGCGAGTTTGAGATCGTCAATTACTTACTAAATGTTTTGTTCTATCCGGTTTATCCCGTTTCAAAACAAACATTGTTTTTAAACATCAAATTAAAATAATATTACAATAATTCATAACGTAGTAACAAGTACCTTACATAAATTACCTTAATGTTGTTATATAACTTCTTCGTTACTTACTTCGACGTTAATTTTCATTTTTCCTTTCTACTGTAATATTATGAAATCTCTTTTATATGGTAGGTACACCCGGTATTTCGGTATATGCTTAAATAAAAATATCAATAAATTAATTTTGCCTTTACCTTATTGTCGTATATCCAAGCTGAGTGTGTTTTTATTAAAAACATCATCAACTTGAAACAAATGCTGAAGTATAAGAAATCACACGCTTTAGAAATAGTTAGAAATTGCATGTGCCAAGCAAAAAACTTAATATTTAGGAAAATAGTGTTTACTGTCTTCAATCGTATATATAACCAAAATTCTAATAATTTTAAATTCCTTTCATTAAAATAATTAAGGTATTTGACTTGCTGTCTAACAAAAATGTATTATGTAAAGGATTTTCTTGCGGAAAATTATACATTCTAAACTATTTGTAATAATTATTAAACTAATATAATTAAATATATCTTGGTTGCGAATAGTTTGCGCGCGCGCGTGTGTGTGTGTGTGTGTGTTTCACCGTTTCTTCTCGTAACTGGCTAGGTTTGGAAATCGTTGTAGTTTACGGATAGATAGGCCTAAATTTAATTTTATTTCTAAAATGTTTGGTACTAAATCAAGAAAATAGTTATAAACATAATTAATTTTCAAAAAAATAAAAATACGTGAGTAAATAATAATGTTTTAAAAACACTGAAATATTTGCACAACAGGAAGCGGTAGAATATCTCAGTATATTTAATAATTTTTAATATCTTATTAACACACATGTAACGTTAACAAATCATTTTCGTTTTCTACCTTCTCATTTTTGAGTCGAAATGATATATTTCGACTACGGAAATGAGGCGATTTTCAATTTCTTTGTCGATTTATTACGCGATCACTCGTACAATGTTGAATGTTTTTTTTTCAGTTTTATTGCGCTTACTATATTTGGTACATCCAGTGTATTCTGTATCTGTGTAAAAGAGTTATGATATGTTAGGAACATACAATCGTTACGTGAGCCATCGACGGGGATTCAATGACCCCACCACAATGAGGCTGAAGGAATTCTGGGATGATTAATGCTCGTGTTGAATACTAATTATTATTACTGGCGTTACATCATAATATATCAACAGCTTACAACCTCTGGTACAACCCAGTGCTTCACAACCTCTGGCATAACCCAGAGTGTTGGGTAGCAATTTGCCCGGGTAGAGATACACCATCTTGCCTGTTTTTGCCGCCATAATGACAATGTTTTTCACTGTCATTTTTTGATTTTGAATAATTGAAACTTAGATCTCTTTAAATAATAATGTGAAATTAGTATTGAAAGGATAATAAAAAGCTCGCTGAGTATCTTTTTTATAATCAGAATCAGAAAAAACTTTATTTACGTGGACCATACAAGTGGTACCTGAGTACGTATACATTTTCATAAACTGTTACCGAATCGGAATCGCAGTCACACAAACACACACACACACACACACACACACACACGCACACACACACACATACACACACACACACACACG
>NJDD01019135.1:0-19720 GCA_002245505.1 Calephelis nemesis | reverse complement strand
GGATTGGATGTGTGCCCGGTTGGCGTTAGGCTTGCCGCCTATCACATTGTGGGACTTAGTGTCTTCGGCTAGTCGTGGGTGTCCTGGTTGTGCCTCTGCCTACGTCTTCGGGGATGTGGGCGTGAAGATACTTTTTTTACACTCGTTAGGTACTTATAGAATCACCAGTTATATTGCTTTAGTTTTGTCAAATGCGCAATGTCATTAATCAGAATATGACCCGTACGCTTCCTTTTTAACCCCCGACGCAAAGAAGGGGTGTTATAAGTTTGACATGTCTGTCTGTCTGTGGCATCATATCTCCCGAAAGGATACAATTAGTTTTTTTTTGTATTAAAGGTAACTTATGTGCAAGTATTTTTAAACATCTGTGATGAAAATCGATTGAGCCGTTTAAAAGTTGTGAGGAGTGAAAATTTTTAATATTTAAAGGGATTTAAGTGCTTGTGTCGGGGGTTTTTTGAATTTTGAATTTAGTAGTTATTCTGTTTTTATCTTAGTCAAAAAAACAATGATCACTCTAAGACTAAGACCCTAAGGAAGACTCTAAGAACCATAATGCAGAAGGCATACGCGTACATAAACGCTACAAAATTTTTTTGCTGTGTATACATTATACTAGCATACATTGATGTATTTTCTATTTAAATACGAAAACGTATTTGTTGGTGACCAAGCAATGGTTGATACGAGCTCGCACGTATATTTTTAGCAACATCCTTCATCATTTTTTTTAAAGAATATCAAAATGGTAACAAAACAAAGTAAGTTGTTTAAGTGCTAGTACGCGATTATTGCGTATAAGATGAGCAATCTGATTTGAAAAAGTATTATATCGATCTCACGATTGGTGAATAACATTGACTTATGCCCGGTTCCTATACTTAACGAATCGTAATCCGTCAGCTAAACCATTCGTAGTTTGTTCAAAAGTAACGGAGCGTTGCCTACCAATATTTTCAAAAAATGTTTAGAATCAATAGTCGGAAACGAGCAACCGTTGTTAGTAATCTTACTAAGCGTACAAAATACTACCATCCG
This sequence comes from Calephelis nemesis, assembly GCA_002245505.1. Classification (NCBI taxonomy): domain Eukaryota; kingdom Metazoa; phylum Arthropoda; class Insecta; order Lepidoptera; family Riodinidae; genus Calephelis; species Calephelis nemesis. The sequence goes on along the minus strand of NJDD01019135.1, from coordinate 18,679 downwards.
TAATCAAAACGACTCGTTTTTTTAATATAGGAACCGGGCATTAGTAAGATTACTAACAACGGTTGCTCGTTTCCGACTATTGATTCTAAACATTTTTTGAAAGTATTGGTGACGCTCCGTTACTTTTGAACAAACTACGAATGGTTTAGCTGACGGATTACGATTCGTTGATAATAGGAACCGGGCATTAGTGAGCTGATCTCCAGCGTCTTAACTCTTATACAAAATATCGATAAACATGATCCTGTTATCAGAGGCGCAATCAATCTGTCAGAGATGCGTATCAATATATGTTATACTCCCATTTACATCCAATTCGTCATTCACCAATCACACGTATTTCTGTGGAGAAAAACTTATATACTCGCACTTGTCATTGCAGGATATTAATGACGTTTTTTTTCGTCATTTTCATAACAAAGTTAATTGTAGTAACAGAATAATGCTTCGCACACGTCTGCACGTGTTGGTTCATCTGCCTTCCTGGCAGGCAGCTCTTAAGAGGCGAGCGTAGGCTAACCGTCACTAACATCGTGACATCTGACTAGTTGGTAGAGTTTCGCAGCGATTCAACCGGATTGGTACCACCGCCTTACTTATTCCTGCCGCCATACCGTCATGACGTGTTCCGGTTTGAAGGGTAAGGTAGCCGGTAAACTTACTTATGCTCAACCTAACAACCTTTGGTGTCTCTAGGCGGCGTCAATATCTTCCCATCAGGAAATCCGTTTGCGTGTTTGCTTTCCAATAACTTAAAAAAAACCTTATGTGATTTTTTGAAGTTTGTTGTAAAAAAACTAGTCTGGAAATCCAGAGCACGTTTTGTTATAACTTACACATGCTTGGGCCGTATAAGATGAACAAGGCGACGAGAGTAAGTATCACTTTGACCCTTCGATTGGCGCTCCGCGGTCGGACGGCAACGCCAATGGTGTCGCGGACGTGAGTGACATCGAAAAATGAAACGGTGCTGTCCCCACGTTCTATCTGAAAAATATGATAATCTCATGAGACTTGGGAGTATTGAGAGATTGGAATATGGGAAAATGTACTGACTTGAATGTATATGAGGATTGTTTAAAGTTGAATTTTGTTGGTTATATTGATAGTTTGCAGTTGATGCAAGTATTTTTACATGTTTGCCGAAAGAGGGTTATATTTTTTGGCGTAACATGTGTATGTATCATCATTTAATATAACTTCTAGATGTCTTATCAGATTTGGATGATTGAATGTCATTGGATTTGGTGCACTATCCCAAGATACTTCCCCGTGTTGGTCCGGGCTCCTTTGTAGAATAAACTAACTGCTTTCCTGCCAGGCAGCTCGTTAAAGGCGAGCATAGGCTTACTGTCACTAACACCGTGGCATCTGACTAGGTGGTAGAGTTTTGCAGTGACGCACCCGGATTGGTACCACCGCCTTACCTATTCTTGCCGCCATAATGTCCAACGCTTGCCGTTGACGCGGTCCGGTTCGGAGGGTAAGGTAGTCGGTAAACTTAATTTTGCTCTACGCCTAACATCCCGCGTCATATTGGCAACGCGTCATTACTACCTTTAGTGTCTCTAAATCGTGAATTTCTTACCTCTCCATTATCATAAAATAAATACTAGCTACATTATTTTTCAAAACTTTTATTTTAAATTCTAAACGCCTAAAATTAACTAAACTTGTAGGTATCCCCAATTTACAATTATTTATTCACACACCACCACAAAGCCTATTAATATTATAAATGCGAAAGTTTGTATGTATGGATGTATGGATGTTTGTTACTCTTTCACGCAAAAACTACTAAGCCGATTACAATGAAATTTGGTATGTAGGTAGCTGAAGACCCAGAATAACATATAGGATACTTTTTACTTCGGAGTTCCCGCGGGATTGGGACTTACGCGGGTGAAACCGCGGGGCGCAGCTAGTAACTAATCTCGGAATAACACTGTATAATACCAACTGAACAAACCTGTATAATACTTTACAGGGTTAAAAGATCTGAGAAGCTGTGTGGAGGGGCCCTTAAATAGCGCTTCCTGAAAATACCTTTTATGTAGTCTAGCAGTCCAAGTGTTGGATTTGACTTCATGAGGTCCCGAGTTTGAATTCCGGGTCGGGCAACAAAAAAGAAAATGTGGTATTTCCGATTTTCTTATAAATAAATGATGCTAAGGTTTGGATATATGTGCCCGGTTAGCAAGGGACTCAGTGTCTTCGGCTAGTGCCCTGGTTATGAGTCTGCCTACACCTTCGGGGATATGGGCGTGAAAATACCTTCTATAAAATTATGATCATTTAATTCATTGATGTACACGTATGAAAAGTTTGTTTTTGAAATAATAGTCTTCGGCTAGTCGTGGGTGCCTTGGTTGTGACTCTGCCAAAACCTTCAGGGATATTGGCGTGGAGATACCGTTTATAAAATTACAATAGTTTAATTCATTGATGTATACGTATGAATAGTTTAGAATAAGCGCTTAAGGTAAACATTTTAGCAACAATAATAAGCAATCTTATCGTGATACATGTATATTGACCTAAATTAGATCCTGAAAGTGCGGCTCAATATTTGTTTTTATTACGTTTTGCAATTGTTTATTTGTTTCAGTGATTAGTTCACTTGCTTGATGGCCAGTTGTTAAGATCCTTGTCAAGAACAAACAGTTACTTTAGTGTGTTTCTGGCCTTAGATTTTTCCATTTTAACCAATACATAGGCCTATTAATTTTAAATTTCATGCAAATCGAAAATATATATCAAATCGAATATGTATCCTAGCTGTTCCGGAGAACTTTGTACCACCCGTTCACTTTGTATGGGAAAAATTAAAATGTCGTTTTTCCTATTTCCCTAGCTGTTGTAAGGGAAATGTACCCTTCTCCCGGTTCGAAACTACCTCTCAATGAATTTTCATCCTCATCGGTTTAACTATCACGACTTTCTTTTATATCTCTACTAATATTATAAAGAGGAAACCTTTGTATTTTTGTGCGTTTGGATTGAACAGGTTCAAAAACTACTGAACCGATTTCAAAATTTCTTTTACCATTACTTAGAGGGATTCTTCCGAAGTCGACGAAAAAACTGCCGTACGTTAACGATTAACGCGAACGCTGTCTAAATGGTTAGAGATGTATGGTTGACTCCATAAGAAAAGTCGTAGGACTTAGTAATACATACAAAAAAGTCCGCGATAGTATAAACCAAACGTTTATATTTTAGCCATTATAACCACTTTCCATAGAATGAAAGTAATTAAAATTATTAGCCTAAGTTTATTTATCATATTATCTTCAAATATTAATCCTTATCCAAATAAACTAATTATTGAGCAAGATTGTTTCAATAGCTATAAATCACTTTTTATTTTATTCTCATCGGACAATTCATTCAAAAGATATTACGAATTTGAAATTGTAATTGGTATTAAAATGAATGATGGCCGCCGGCCGATATGTGTCGCACGACTCGCACGGCAAAACCGCAGGCGAGGGGGGCGCACATCTATGAAGCAGGTTGCCTCTCTACGCAGCGGACGCGGCCAAATCGAGTAAATTTACTGAAATAATGCACTTATTAAAATTTATTTTGGAACTATTTACGACTCATTATCAAAAGTTTTTTTTCAAAAATACTACATATTAATCGTTACTTACATATTTTAAACTACGCAGCGGATTTTGATGCAGTTTTTTCTATAGATAAAGTGGTTGAAGCGGAAGGTTTATATATGTATATTTTATACGGGGCGAGCCGCTAGTATATTATAGACTAATCATCTTTTAATTTTTTGTTTTTAAGGTGTATTCTGCTATTCGAGGCGAAGACATATCCAACGAATCAAAAACCATAAAAATGAGTCCAGCAGATCTCGAGTTATAAGTGTTGTAACAAACCCGACTTAGATGATAATAATACTCGCAAATTAGTTATTAATTGGTTATTAATAATTAATAAATTATTTTAGTAGATGCATTGATTATTTTTTATCTTAATGTTAATATTTCGCTTGTACTGTGTTTATGAGTAACTAAACATCATAAATAAGTCCAATTTGCTTGAAATCGAGATTCAAGTGTAACTTTACTGATTGAAGTCACTCCTGTGAGGATTTGAATCATTAAAAGATTTATCATCGTTCACATTAGAAAACAGTTTTGACAGATTTGCATTGGATGGACACACATCTATCAAACCTGTTTTCTAATTCAGTACAAAAAAGCGGCCACTTTACAAAAAAGCGGGTTACGTAGCAGCATGTAACAAAATGTAAAAGTTCTTTTAGTTCAGTAGTTTCGGTTTACAATTTATGACGTATAAAAAAAACTACTTTCTATATGTCGTTCACACCAATTTTCGGTGGAAGTTTGCATGGTAATGTGCACTTGTGTATTTTTTAGTTTTAACGTTCTCTTAATTTAAAAGTTACAAAGGGGGCAGGACTCACATTTTACCACTTTGGAAGTGTCTCTCGCTAAAAATATTCGGTTTAGAAAAAAAACTGTATTGAAAACCTCAATATAATTTTTGAAGAAAATATAAATAACCAATACTTATAGATTTAATGAAAAAAAAAACGAAATATGTTGCGTTCTAGTTCTAAGTAAAAAGAACACCAATTTTTTTTTCTATTTTTGTATGACAATCTTAATGCGTTATAAAGAATACATATCTAAAATAAGTTTTAACGATAAAATTCTTATAGTTTCGAAAAAAAGTACTTGTGATATACGGACGGACACACAGATAGACTGACATAACGAATATATAAGGGTTCCGTTTTTTGGTCTATGGATACGATACCCCAAAATGGTCTATAAGGGCTGTTCAACGTGACCAAAGCCACATTAAACATACAAACAACTTCTGAAACTCCACTGAAAGGAGGACAGCGGAGTTTACATATAAGCACGTCCTGATGTCTCACCACTAAAAGATGCTGCATTCACAATCTACACGGATGCAATACATAGATTTTTGTATGAATGTGTGTGTCGGTGTAACTTGTATATATACTTAAGACTTCTCTTAATAAATCAGACTAGAACCTTGGTTCTTGTCTCATTTACCATCCCCTCAAAGTGGTGAAGACACCTTCAAGTCCTTAATTGGTCAAGTGAGCCTGCTTGATCTGCTTTGAGTATATCACCACCTCCTTACCACCTATCCTACCCGTAGGGTTCCATCTGCTACCGTAGGTCTATTGATACAGACATCCCGTACTTATCTATATAAGTATATATTAAACCTTATGTTAGGGCTAGGACTGGTAGGCATCTAGGGCCTTAGGAACATAGGGTGCTAGGTCTTTAGGGTCTCCTGACAGTATTCTGTTCCGTATCACCAACCCTCATGGTGGTCGGTTTAGGGCAGAATACATTTTTGTACGCTGTTTTTTGTATTTTTGCACGGGCCGCTAGTATAATACAAAAATAGGTGTCACATTTGTAATTTTTACGCAACAATTTGCACTAATGGTATGTGTATTTTACAAGTGCGATAGTTTATCTGTTGTTATCAAAGGTGATTGATAAAAAATACTCTACTTTTATGAATTTTTAATGTTCATATCGAAGTAATGGCTGGATAACATTGAATTAAGTATACAGGTAGATCATAACCGGTACATATAAAGGTGATTTAATCCTTAACCTCTGTGGTTTAACGTTCCAGCGTTGGACCTGACTTTATGCAGTCCCGTCTTCGATTTTCAGGTTTGAGCTATCAAAAAAAATGTAAACTAACAAAAAAAATGCCCGAGATTAGATATGCGACAGGTTGGCAATAGGTTTTTTACCTATAACTTTGTGGGACTTAGTGTCTTTGGCTAGTCGTGGGTGTCCTGGTTGTGCCTCTGTCAACCTTTTCGGGGATATGGGCATAAAGTAACTTTTTTTTCAACTTTTTGGGCTCTACAATTGAATAATTGGTAAGCTAAACACATTCTATGTACCAGTTAAGAAATTTGTACAAAAAGTGTTAAAAAATACCAAAAAAACTCAAAAACATCAATTTTATCGAAGGGATATTAGGGGTGATTTCACAGGCGAATTATTTTTAAATAGTTAATAAAATGATGTGAAATTTTCTAAAACCAATTTTTTATTAAAGTTTCAAAAATAAACACTCACGAAGTAGTAAAAGGTGTACACTAACTCTTAAAAAAGGGAGTGGAAAATAAAAAAAATGTGTTATAGATCTTAATGAAAAATTTCAAAAAAATAAAAAGGAACATTAACCTTACATATTTCATACTCAAACGTTCGCCTGTTTTTTAAAAATAGATCATAATAACGTTGTAGGTCAAGTTGTAGAAAAATAAAATTATAATAAACCGTCATATGTAACTTTTGTAGATTGCGCATTCGACGGTTTTCTCAAGTATCTGTCTGGTAAGCACACAAATGTTTTGAAAAATATACATTAAGGAAGCACAAGTCGAATCAAACGGGAATCTGGGGGGTAAGGAATTGGGCATGGTGACTCTATCTCAACCAAACGTTTTAAAGTAGTCCTGGACAAAATATCTAAGAAACTGCATTGGAAAACAAAACATAAGACCTGTAACAGTTCTATTTGAATGCCTAAATTAATACTACTTAACAACTGTAACTATCTTTTTAAATAAAACTAGCGTTTCTTCAAATTACATATTTAATGCCACTTGCCTACAAGGGCGAAATTTAAACGCTTTGTTGAATGTACTGAACAGAGTAACACCCTAAAATCTAAATTAAGTTTCCAGCCGTCGTTGGCATGACAGTATTGCCATACCAAGTATTTAAAAAGCCATAATTCATCAATTACTGTTAAGAATATTCACAAAAATATTTGAAATCATCACAGACGGGAACAAAGTTGCCTAAACCAGCTTAAATTTGCCGATAATAACGTTATTTCTGAAAGAAGCACATACAACAGAAAGCCCTAAAAGTATTAAAATAGACGAAAATTAAACGAAAGTTTATACCGAACTGTATCCTATATTTGATCAACTTAGAAAAAATCTGGAATATGTAAACAATTATGTATACTTTGGAAAACAAATATCCTTTAGTGACAAAATGTAGAATAAGAATTAATCCAGTAAATCGCAATGGGGTGAATTAATTACTGGAGTAGTAGTTTCGGCGTCTATTCATTACAAACAAGAAAACATTCAAATCTTTCCTCTTTATTCTTGGTGTAGATGATAGCAAAAAGATATTTTTTTTATATTTATGTACTTAACGTGTCATCTATCTTAAAAATGCAACGAATTATGGCAGAGTAACAAATAACACCCATAAAAACACCCTTTGGATAAGACACACAAATTAAATCAAAACCTAAAGTAAGCAAGTTATATGCTTGTGTTATGGGTGTTAGTCAACGATACTAATACATAGAAATACTTAAATAGATACCAGAATAAAATTAAATAAACACCCACACCCGGAAATACAGACATCTAAATGTTCATCACACAAATGCTTTGTGAGAATAATTATTAAAAGGAATCTTTATGAAAATACACCGTTTAAATGACAGAGCAACGAAAAATGCAACCATGGATTCTGTACATGATAGACATGCATGTAGTTTGAATTTAGAGTCGGAAATTTCATGAATTTTTCAAAAAAAAAAAAATTTTTTTTTATTTCACTATTATTTCAACAGCAATGTAATAAAACAGCGTACCAGGTCGGCGTTAACAACTCGCAACGCGCGGCTTAATATACTTTGTTCCCTATACATTGCGGGCTGAAAAACTTGCAAAATATTTGAACCGCTTGTTTCCGACAAAAAATCTTAAAGGAATTTTGAAGTCTGATTTGTATCTAAACCACCACAGAAGTTTTCGTTACGGTGTCAAATACACCCTGTATAGTAAGGTACTAATTAATAAAAAAATGGTTTTCTAAATTATGTATTGTTGATAAAGGTAATGAATGTAGTAAATATCTTGACAAATTATTGATCTGACTGCGAGATAAGCAAATCATATCTTTGTCTTATAGATGTTATAGAGAGATAGTAAACACAAAAACATATTTATAAACACTCATATCTCTGAGCATCGCTTAAAACTCACATCGCTGCCAATCCATCTTCAGGGAAATCTACATATTTTATTTCTAATGTGCTATATCTTATTCGATCCACGAACGCTTGTAATTCTAAGCTAAGAACTTACGGAACGGTTTTTAGCCGCGCCCGCGGCGGTCGCAGAACTGCGGTTTTATTTCAAAACTCACGAGACCGGTAATTTGTGTGTTGTGACACAGCCGTTGCGGTTGAAATCATCGCTCGCAAACTTTTCGATTCTACGGTCGGGAGACCGCTACCGCGGGAACCGCAAGCAACCGCGGGCGGGCGAAAAAACGCGTCGTGAAATGTGCTCTTAAAGCTTCACATTACGTGTGCGCTTGCACTGAAAAATCTTGATTTGTATAACCATACACCTTGTGTTAATAAACACAGCCACCGCATCTCCGTTGATGACATTTCGATGTTAAAATCTGCACTACCGCGCACCGGAGCGGCAACCGGCGTGGTGTGTTGTACGCCTAAAAGATATATTTAATTTTTTGCCTGTGGTTATAAGGAACCATGGTCAACTCTCTCTGGCCTCTCATGGCCTCTGGTTGGCAACGCACTATTACCACCTTTGGTGTCTCTAGGCGGCGAGAATTTCTTACCATCAGGAAATCCGTCTGCTTGTTTGCCTTCCAATGTTATAAAAAAAACTGATAGTCTCACTGTTAGCGTTACGTTTCAAAATTATAATTAACACTTGTTTAATACCTACGTCATAATGAAATTTGAGCTTCTTTTCTTTATTTTTACTGCGCTGAAATTTTACGTTCTAGACCATTCATTGCAAAATTAAATCAGACAAGTAAGGTCTTTATAGAAAATGTTAAAAATAAACTTTTGAGGGTTCACTAAAAAGCTTTTATTTAAACTCACAGCAAATTAAGTCAAAAAATTTTGACCTCATGGGAGTAAGGTGAGTTAAGGTGTCCCTCAATCTAAGCTGATTCTAAGTCACAAAATACTGTTTTTTAATAAATTATTAGATAGGTACACCTAGTTTAAATAACTTTTTAAAAAATATTACTTTTTCATTTGACCGCCTCATTGGTCGAGTAGCTAGCGTACATGCCTAACTACATTGACTTACGGCGAGGCTTGGGTTCGATTCCCGACGGGGAGTGGCATTTGTGTAATGAACAAAATTTGGGGTTACATTCAATTTGTGAAAGTTGTCCGGGGATATTTATTTGTGTTTTTGTTAATATCCTGTTTTATTTATCTTCATGTCCATGTCACCGAAGTAGTGGGAGAACAACCAGGGCACCTACGACTAGCCGAAGACACTAAGTCTCACAATGTGATAGGTGAGAAGCCTATTTCCAATCGGGCACATATCCAATCCCAGGCAACCTTCGTTTTGCCCTTCTACAGAATTGACCCTTCTACAGATTTATTATATGTATAGATTGTTTCAACGTTTAATTTAACTTAAAAGGTATTAAAACATCTTTAAAAATATTTTTTATGGCAAAAACATATTTTTTTAAGAAATACTTACTAATTATCTTAAAAATTTATGAACTAGATTATAAGTTTGCATATCACTGAGTAATAGTGTTTTTATCTTAATTGTACGATTACGGACTAAGCCGGCTTCCGCAAAAGTATTTGTACGTTCTTTCAAAGTTATGAGACGGCTTTGTTTATTAACCTATATAAGGACACTTGCTGAGCTTTATCTTTAACCGACTACAAAATGAGTAGGATATGTCAGACTAAGGACATTTTACGATTTTTTAAGGTATCGATTTCCTTGTAATTTCTGTAAATTATAATCGGTAGATTAAAAAAATTAAAAAATAAAAATTACGCCCATATCACCGAAGGGGTAGGTTGAGGCATAACAAGAGCACCCACGACTAGCCGAAGACACTAAGTCCCACAATATGATAGGTGGCAATTTTTTTGTATCAAATTTTTTTTGTATTAGTTAATTGGAAAACCCAAATTTTCTTTTTGTTGCCCGACCCGGGATCGAACCCAGGAGCTCATGCAGTCAAGTACAAAGAGAATATAATCACTATGATTTTACTATGCGAAAATGATTGGATTGGCAGATGTGCCTGTTTTTAATTTTTGGGTACTCTCCCTTTGATCTAAGACCCGATAAAACTATAGGCGTTTATAAAGCCCGGTCTCAGTAACATTGCTGTAACTAGAGATTTGAAACTAAGAAAACTAGTCAGAGGGGTTGAATTGGAAATTGAAGTAGAAAGAATAGAAAAGCGGATTTTAGGAAATCGAAGTTTTTCCACGTTTTTCCAAGAAATTCACGTTGCTCAAAGACACCAAAGGTGCTAATGGTGCGTTGCCAACCTGAGGCCGGGATGTTAGGCCTCGAGCAAAAGTAAGTTTACCGGTTACCCTACTCTCCGAACCGGAACTCGTCAACGTCAAGCACTGACGTTATGGCGGCAGGAAAAGGTAAGGTGGTGCAGTGGTACCAATCCGGGCGAGTTGGAGAAACTCTACCACCTAGTTGGATATCACGGTGTTAGTGACAGTATGCCTATGCTCGCCTTTTAAGAACTGCCTGGCAGATGGCTAGGAAGGCTGATGGTCTATTCTGCAAAGGAGCCCGGACCAACACGGGGAAAAATATAGTAATGTATCATATTACTTTTATTTAATTACCTAATGCGAGTACATCCAGGAAAAGATCCAGATGTGTGGGTGGTGTGGGAGAAAGAGGCAATTTGACGCGGAAAGGATTGTTACAAACTGTCGCTAATTATACTGGAAATTATTTAATTACTTACGAATAACTTTTAGTCAAAGTTTTCATTCATACACAAACTTTATTACATCAGACGTCACTCAAATTTATTTGAATTGTATGTCTTTAAAATTGTATTACAAATATGAATCTTGAGTTTCAGCGAAATATCTATTTGATTTATAAAGTAAAATAATTTTAATAATTTTTTTAAATTTTTATTACTAGCTGTTGCCCGCGGCGTTGCCCGTGTGGTCCTACAGAATCATTGTTTCAAGATAAAAACGATCCTATGTGTGATCCAAGTTATCCTCTTGTGTGTACCAAATTTCATGATAATCGGTTTAGCAGTTTTTGCGTGAAGGAGTAACAAATAAACAGTCATACAAACTTTCGCATTTATAATATTAAATAGCTGTTGTCCGCGGCGTTGCCCGCGTGGTCCTACAGGAACATTGTTTCGGAATAAAAACGATCCTATGTGTTATTCCAAGTTATCCTCTATATGTGTGCCAAATTTCATGAAAACCGGTTCTGCAGGTTTTTCGTGAAGGAGTAACAAACAAATATACAAACTTTAGCATTAATACTTATGTCATAACTAATTAGCATAATTTAATTATATTGGTTTATGGTTATTTTATATTAATAATATGAATTTGGAAATAAAGTAATCGTAATCTTTCATATTCTCAAAATTTAGTGCTTAATTAGGCCTGAACGGCCGTTCAAAAATTGCCATAGCGGACGGTATTTCACGTCCACAAGGCGGGGTATTGGTAAAGTTTTCAACTAGCAATAATCGCACCTCGGATTAACCTCATTGGTTACGATATTGCCTCTGCGCAAAGTTAGCTCAATACTTTTTTTGTTAAGTTTTGTGTTCTGCTATTGAGCAAATGTTGCTGTGATGTAAAGTGATACAGCGCCATCTGTCGGTATTTAATAAAATTACATATATGTGTAAAATTTTGTGTATCTTGAACGAATAATAACATATGAAATAATAACTACAAACAAATATCTATGCATATGTTGTACTGAAACCACCAATTTCCAACTGCCATAAACGACAGCGCTCAAGCTTTCCCTAAGGATTTGGTGGTCAGATTGCAGTAACTTTGTGTAGAATTGGATATATGATATTCAAAAGCTAAAGAGACTTTAGATAGTTGCCAATAGGTATAATAAGTTGTAGAGACAGCAAACTCAGCGAAGTCAGTATTTAGTGATTAATCTATGATTTTAAATTATCTCACTTCTTTTTAAGGCGCAGGAAAGCTCTTATTTTTAAGCAGGTGCTAGTATGTTTGTTTGCAAGATTATTTAGATGCCTTAAATCTTTTGATTCTCTTAAAAGATTAATAATATACTTTATGTAATAGGATTTGTTTTAACAACGCATGCTTTTTTATGTGAAATAATTTTTTTTTTAAGGTAACTTGCATATCCTATTAATATTATAAATGCGAAAGTTTGTATGTATGGATGTATGGATGTATGGATGTATGGATGTTTGTTACTCTTTCACGCAAAAACTACAAAGCCGATTACGATGAAATTTGGTATGTAGGTAGCTGAAGACCCAGAATAACATATAGGCTACTTTTTATCCCGGAGTTCCCGCGGGATTGGGACTTACGCGGGTGAAACCGCGGGGCGCAGCTAGTATAATAATAAATCTTCATTTACTTTGGCCATTGAGCATGAACGGATGGACCAATTTTGCTAATGTTTTATTCGTTGTGATAATTTTCAGGAATTGAAGGATATTGTCACGGAAAAAATAAGAAAATGAAGAAAATAGAAAAATGAAAACAAAATACATAATTTTATATAGGATATACACATATATGATTACATAGGATATACATTTTTAGTAGCTATTAATAAAGTCTAGCAATTAGCAGTTCGCCGGGTTTGTTAGTTAAAATAATTCTTAGTTTATTTTTAATAATGCGACATGGGTATCAATGATAGTGCGTTGCTTTAAGGAGTTTAATCAAGTTTATTTTGACCTTAACATAAATATTGCACAGTTTCTTTTTTATTTTGTAAAAGCTTATTCTTTTACATTTAAGTGTAACGAGATGTCATAAAAAGTTTGAATTATAATATCTGAATGTGGGTTAAGCCATATGATATATAATATAACCTTAATATAACCATAACCTTAATGTAATGATATATTTTTTTTTAAATTTTAAGAAACTAGTAAAACGCATATAACCTTTTATTTATTTCTTTATTTATAGGCTTTAGTCGTCGAACGACTACTATGCCAGCCTTATGCGTAATACTCGTATATTTATCTAGATAAATCAGTATGGTACCAAAAATCATTACATAAAAAAATGAAAAATTGAAGCTACACTACCTACTGGTACAGAACACGAAACTCTCAAAAACTGATGCTGTGAAAAAATTAAGCTAAGGTGATATTGCTAATCTAGGTGAACTATTGGAACCTAAAATTTTGATGTGTCATTTTTATGTTGCCTTAGATAAATTAGGGGAATCTGACAATGGAATCTGAGAATTTATTTTATAAACTCTACGAAAATAACTCACTATACTTGTCTAATATTATACCGCCTCGTTAGTCGAGTGGCTAGCGTACTCGCCTAACAGCACCAAGCAACCGCGGGGCTCGGGTTTGATTCCTGACGAGGGCTGGCATTTGTGTGACGAACATTTAAATGTCTGCATTTCCGGGCCTGGGTGTTTATTAAATTTATTCGGGTATCCATTTAAGTATATCTATGTATTAGTGTCGTTGACTAACACCCATAACATAAGCATATAATTTGCTTACTTTGGGGTTAAATTCAATTCGTGTAACTTGTCCAGAAGTATTTATACATGTCAAAGAAATCCCTAACAATAATAATCTAACAACACGAAATGATGTAAGCAAACACATTAGTATACTTATAAAAAAAAGTAATAAACATTTTTAATACTCCATACAAAACCTACATGTGATATGCTAAAAATATTTTTCCACCAGCCACTAGCTTTCAATTACCAAAATCGGTCCATCCGTTCAAAAGTTATAACGGCACAGAAAGACACATACACAGACGTATAGACACTCCAAACTTATAACACCCATCTTTTTCCTAACTCTCTAGTTAAAAACCGGAAGAGTTGAAAATGATAGTTTCAAAATACATGTACCTACGCATAAAGTTATATACTACTAGCTGCCCGTTTCGGCTTCGCTCGGATGGTAATTTTTTTACCATAAATTGAGATATGAGTCATCCTATCTCTCAAGTTGGATCGAACTGCACATGGTGTGCGAATTTTATTATAATCGGTTAAGTGGTTTAGGAGTCCATCGAGGACAAACATTGTGACACGAGATTTATATATATTAAGATAGAAAAATCCTTAATCAAAAAATAAAGGATTTTCACTCAAACATTATCTCTGTAAATAATGAAAGTTATCAATTAATTATTTGCAATAAAAACATGGAATTGAATAAGAACATAATTTTGGCAATAATTTATTACACGTCATGACATTATGGCGGTGGTACCAATCCGGGTGAGTCGCTGCGAAACTCTACCACCTAGTAAAAAGAAAAAAAAAAGTATCTTCACGCCCATATCCCCGAAGAGGTAGGCAGAGGCACAACCAGGGCACCCACGACTAGCCGAAGGTACTAAGTCCCATAATAGAATAGGTGGCAAGCCTATCGCCAACCGGGCACGTTTCCAATCCCGACCAACATTTTTTTTATTAGAAAATCGGAAAATCCAATTTTCGTTTTGTTGGCCGACCCGAGATTCGAACCCGAGACCTCATGCAGTCAAGTTCAACACCCGGACCACTCGACCACAGAGGCGACCTAGTAAATAAATATAATAAAACGTAGATACTTACTGTAGGATATCCTTTATCTCGGAGCCAGTCATCAGGTTCCTTTAAGCAGAAACATCCATAAAGAAGGACAACCACGAAAAGGCAAGTTGTCATTGAAAATATTCCGTAGTAACCCATCCTCTGCAGTAATATCCCACTCATTCCAATACCAATAGGTAGTCCAGCGGTCATGCAGAAGTTCACAAGTCCAACGCGGAAGGTACGAGAATCTTCAGACGTAATATCACTAATGTAACTAAAAACACCAAGGAACATAGTCACCCAACCCCCTGAGAGTGATGGGAAAACAGTCTCCAAAAACACCGTAACTTGGAGGGGAATTTCATAGAAGAAGTAAACATTGATGATGTTGTTGATCGAGGTTACCATTTCACCAAATATAGGGAGTAATATACACAGTTTTCTTTTTCCTGTTCTATCACTCCAAGCGCCCAAAAACAGTATGATGATACATGGTAATGCTGTATGGAGTACGCTCTTCCAAATATCTATTGAAGATATTAATTTTTGAACCTCTTTTTCGTAGTATGTGTAATTTTGTACCTCTTTCTTTATAAGAGCATCACAAATTTCAGTACTAAAGTTAAAGTATACTCTGCATGCTTTATCCAGATTAAAATTTGTCATGGCAAACCTTGATATAATACTGGGTATAATTAATCCAGCCAACAAAGGTTCCACAGTAATGTGTTCTTTTACATACCATAGCTTCTCCGTAAAACTTCTGTCTTTGTATTTCTTATCTTGAATATTTTTGTTCAACGGTTTCTCCTCTTTCTTTTCGATTTCATCCTGCTTGTCAGCCATTTTGTTATTTTATTCTTTATCCTGCTATTTTATACAGAATTCCATTTCAAATTGAACACAAACTTCAACTACGCTTGCAATGTTTGATTTAACACAATGAACGTCAATACATCTGACACAATAATTACCTTTATTATTTACTTGTCCGATATGTTTGTTTGATATCAATTAAGTATAGATAATGATATGAAGTGTAGATAATTGGTTTTGTTTTACATTGGATGAACGAACGCTGGTTTCATTAAAACGATTACACTGTTCTCACTTTAGCTTCTATTTTGAAACATTCATTTCCGATTGTTCTTGTTTTGCTTCTGATCTGAAAACAAAAGTGTAGTTGTGTATATAATAGTGAATGTTATCATTTGGTATTGTATTGTATATTATCATAATTTAGATACATCTTCATTCAATTGTGGCACGCGATATACTACAAAAGCAACTATGTATAGTTTTATTATTTGTTAGAATATTTCCATTTTTGTTTTTATTTATACTGCTAAGGACTAGAACTTTTAATGAGCTATATAAACCGTTATTACAAAGAAAAACTGGAGGTTGGACTTCTTAGTTGAAGCAAATCAATTGCTTCCAGATCAGTACATTTTTGACTAGTTTTTTTCACGTTTTTATCTCCTATTTTTGTTTGTAAGCTGGTCCTTAGTTATATTACAAATAGGTTTTATCTGAGGTAAAGGAAAAAAATATTTTTTTGATTATTATTATCTGTAACACAACGCAGAAAAAAACATTTTGATAGGGACAGGTTGGGTACATAGATTGTTCAAAATTAAAATTGTAATAAAATATTACTACTACTCTTTAAAAAAATCACAATGTATTGGTATGCACAGTGTAGGAGATAAACTGTTTTTGACCAAACTCCAAAAAGGAGGTTATTTATTAGACTGTATGTTTTTTGTATGTTTGTTAAGTAAATACTTAGTCAATACTGAACCGATTTTAATGGCATTTTTATAGGAAGGTAGGTCAGGACTATCCAGAAATTCTGACCGACCTTTCGAAAAATAAGGTATCGAACCGCAACTGTTCTTTTTATTGCAATTAAACAATTACGATTTTCTTAG
This sequence comes from Calephelis nemesis, assembly GCA_002245505.1. Taxonomy (NCBI): domain Eukaryota; kingdom Metazoa; phylum Arthropoda; class Insecta; order Lepidoptera; family Riodinidae; genus Calephelis; species Calephelis nemesis. Next base: position 2,095 of record NJDD01019135.1, on the reverse strand, counting down.
TTACGCCACGTTTATCTAAAACATGTTTTAATATAAATAAATCTGTACACAATTACACACAATTGTGAAAATAATATATACAAGATAAAAAAAAACCAAAAAAATCCACTAAATAAATAAAACTATTTATTGGGGCGATGTGGAAATTCTTAATCATAAAATTTTGTAACTTCACCTTAGAATTTCAGCTTCTAAATAAGACAATCTATATCTTTATATATATATAATTCTTCTGTGAGTGTGTATGTCACTTGATATGATACGACTAGACCGATGTCGATGAAACTTTTTGTATGTGTTCTAGGGAATTCGAGAATGGTTTAGATTCACAATTTCGTCTCCTGGAAAATGATTTTTTGATTAATTTTTTAATAATAAGTAGTTGTTGATTTTAGAATGTTTCACATCGGATCCGACAGACTGCGCTACTGTCGAAGCATTAATGTCAAGCGATACGAAGTTTGCTGGGTCAGCTAGTCTATATAATATATAAATCTCTGTTTCCCTTTGTCGTCGCATCACGCGTGAACAGATTGAAAAATGTTGTTAATTGTTTTTATCGTGTGGAAACAGGGAAGGTTCACACGAAAGAAAAAAGCGGAAACTTTTAGAAAACGATGAAAGTATAAAATTAACAAATCATCAGTTGATAAAAATATAAAATTGAATATACTCAAGACAGGACAGAATCTGTCGGGTGAGCTGAGTAAGGTCTACCGTTCAAACCAACATTCAAAAAATGTTTGCAATCAAATTATGAAAAAATCGCTAAGTTTTTACTGGGAATAATGAAGTAAGTAAGCCCATATCCCCGAAGTGGTAGGCAGAGGCACAACTAGGGCATCCACGACTAGCCGAAGATACTAAGTCCCACAATGTGGTAGGTGGCAAGCCTATCGCTAACCGGGCCCTTATCCTATCCCGAGCAAAATTTTTTTTATTAAAAAATCGGAAAAACCGTATTTTCTTTATGTTGCCCGACCCGGGATTCGAAACCGAGACCACATGCAGTCAATTCCAACAACTGAACCGCTAGACCACAGAGGCGATGAATGACCACAGAGGCAGAGACAATGAGGTAGTAACAAAATTGACTTCTTTTTAAATTTACCAAGTATCATTAGGTTATTGAAAAACTGTTATTGTAAATTTACAATCTCAGCATATTTTTCCTTTGTAAAAAAATGCCACATCGATAGAGTTGGAGATAAATAACTAATAAAAATTTCACTTAAATAAACAATTCTCCTTTCTTAGAGTTATGCTATTCAATCTTATTAATAAAAAAAACATTTTAAAATTAAATATAACTACAGCAATCCAAGTTTTAACCTCGTATTGTAATCTTTACTACACTGTGATCACAGATTAATAATATATATGTACTGGCTGTGATACAGACGATAACATGAACTTAGTTTACTCTTGATTTATTCCTTGTTTATTAATAGACTATAATATAGTTGGTAATCAAAGTACCTTGAAGTAAACCGCGAAGTTAACTTGTATAAGTATTTTGTAATTTAAGTCATTGACCGTTTTGTTAAGGGGCCATGTACGCTAAAATACGTCAGCAGTTTACTGTTTTTTTCATACAAAGCAATCATGGATCTTGCTGGCAAAAATACACAAGATTAACATAAATATGCTTTACTAGACTAATGTTTCCAAAACACGATTCATTTCACTTTGCTCGATAGAAAAAAATCAAATAGTTAACCCCTTTTTGAAAGCTTTTGCTTTCTGTCTACTTTAATTGTGAAAATATCGACACCAGATTTAACATAAACAAAGATTAGTACTATACCTAAAAGATAAATTTCTATAAATTTTAAAGAAAGAAAAAATTTCGCCCCAGACAGGATTTGAACCCGTAACCTTTCGTCTCAAGCCGACGAATGCTCTAACCAATTGAGCTACTGAGGATTCAAGTCCCGTGGCGAAATTTTTAATTTCTTTCTAACCCGTTAACGCGGGTAGTTATGTCCTATAGATACACAATTCTGAGTACCCACCAAATGAGTTCATCATCATTCATTTGAGGGTTAGAAAGGAATTAAAAATTTCGCCACGGGACTTGAATCCTCAGTAGCTC
>NJDD01019049.1:17421-29061 GCA_002245505.1 Calephelis nemesis | reverse complement strand
ATCATAGAGATGTAATTGGTGTGAAAGTGGTTTATCGACAGCCACCGACTAGACATCCTCAGTGATGAGCACTTCTTATGCTACGTAATACCGTTTCAGTGGATTTTTCGGTGGACAGCAAATATGAGTGTACATCAAATTTGAGTGGGCAACTCAATTAGAAAATCAGCCTCCAGGTGTTATCGACATTGTTAATTAGGTACCATTAGACTATTTCATAATTTTTATGGGACCCGAGAGATTTAGTAAAATTCATAGAAAATAAAATTATGTTGCCAAATAAGGAAACGATTTTAAAAAGTACACGTTTTTCAATTTTGCGTAAAAGAGCCCTTACCATGAGTTTCTTATACTCTTATACTGAGTTTTTAACTTTTTCAGTTTATGTACATATTACAGAAGAAGACAAAATAAACTTCAGGCATACTTAATTCCTTTTGTAATACCTAACAGAAATGTACGAGAAATCACATGAAACGACTTGCCAATTTGAGATCCTGTGGTGTGGGCTTTGCGTGCTGGTGACGATCACCGTGACAGTACATTCGTATTCGAATATTTTTTTTACATAAATAAAATAAAATGTACTGTTATGGTGATAATTAAGTCAACAGTGTGCGCGAAGCCTTACAATACCATAAAAATAAAAAAATATCCTTCTTAGTGTGTGTGTAAATATAATACACTCACACTGACGCAATTATTTTATTTAATCAGTCACCAGGTAGCGGTAGTTTCTATAGGTCTCGCAAATCGGCAAATAGGTTTCTCTTTTCCTTTATGGACAGTTACTTTACTCTTTGGTAACAAAAATCCGCGCCGATGCGATGCGGCCCGGCCCGCATCAATGGGCTTTGCAATGCGATGCGCCCTGGCCCGACACGTTCCGACTTCCGCCCCGTCAACAGTGGGCGCTATCAATAAGGCCGCGCCGGGCGCAAAAGTCCGTAGCGCGTAAAGATAGAACAATGGATATGCAAAAAATGTGTTTGTCATAACTGTTTCATCTGTTCGAGAATGAACCTCTAAAAACCTAAGATCAGCAACGATACCTAAGCTACCTCATGGACAGTTGCTTTACTCTGACCTACCCAGGAGTTTACATCTTGCTTGGCTACATGAGACAATTTCGAACGCATCGAATCCATACAATATAATGAACCTGCCATACACGATCAGAAATTTTCCTTACGGCATTTATACGTTTCGATATTCGGCAAGCAAGCCAGGGGGTTGATTATAATAAATAAATAAATAATAAATATCCCTGGACAAATCACACAAATTGAATCTAACCCCAAAGTAAGCAAATTATATGCTTGTGTTATGGGTGTTAGTCAACGATACTAATACATAGAAATACTTAAATAGATACCAGAATAAATATATAATAAACACCCAGACCCGGAAATGCAGACATCTAAATGTTCATCACACAAATGCCTGCCCCCGTCGGGAATCGAACCCGAGCCTCGCGGTTGGTCGATGTAGTTAGGCGTGTACGCTAGCCACTCGACCAACGAGGCGGTCGAATTCGATTATGTATCTCAGTTGCCAACTCAAACTGCAAAAGTGTGCATCAAATGACGTCATTTGGGTTTGCTATCTCTATTGTATTTCTGTTGGTCACTGGAGATAGCAAATATAAAACACGTCATTTGACAGCGATTTGATATACACTCATACATTTTGTGTTGGTAACTGAGTTACATAATAACCCCGCTGGCCTCAGGTTGGCAACGCATCTTTACCACCTTTGGTTTCTACAGGTGGCGTGAATTTCATTTCATCAGGAAATTCGTCGGCTTGTTTGTCTTCCAATAAAATAAAAATAGATATATAAATAAATAGAAATTACGTATAAAAACTATTTCGATCGCAACTCTTCCATAGATTTGTCAATTTTAATACAAAATTTATCATGAAATTTATTTTCGTTGAGTTTTTATTGAAATACATATCAGGAGGTAACTTTCAAAAGCGGTCATCTCCACTTTTGGCCAATCGGAGAAATCATGCATTTTGTAAATGGCGTTTTTATTTATATATGTGTGGCATTATTCTTTAAATAGTACAAGCAGATGGATGTATTAATCAAAATTACAAATTTCTGATATAAATGTAATGTTTAATTGATATTTAATTGAAAAAACAGTATTAAAGATTTGCATTTTGCTGATTTGCTCATTTTTGTTTATAAAGTACGGATTTGGCTAGATTTTGGGATTTCACTATTTCTGCTAATAATAAAAAAAACAACTAATAGGGTTGCGCCTTTTATTATTTTACGTTAATACAAAAATAAAAGTTTAAAAAAATAGAATAACTTCTTAAGTATCTTCGTAACAAAAAACATACTTTGTTTAAACGAAATTTAATTTTCGTTTGTTGATAAAACTAAAACGAAGTATCAAGCGTGACTTCTATCACTTTCAATTAATGCGTTTTTATGTAATTGAGTTATCTAAAGGAACTGTGGTCACTTCCTTTTGTTTGTTTTATTTTTATCAACATATCAAAAATTAAACGAAATTTCGTTGTTCCCGAACTAGAGAAGGCCCCTAGGCTTCAGTAACTATTATTAATAATAATATAAAAGAAAAACATTAATTTTATTGTATAAAATACACTTTAAAATAAAAAATTGGAAGACCCTCCGTCACCGGGTACAAAGTCCAAGCTTTAGTAATTATTGTTTATAAAAATATACAATAAATGTTTTATATAATACATTTTAAAATATAAAAATTGGGACACCCTCCGACAACGGGTACAAGGATTACTTAAGCTTTAATAACTATTTTTATTAATTATATAACAATCACATTTTTATGAAGATGAAATTCAGATTGCACATCCCTAACCTTTGTTTTTGTTTACATCACGTGCTAAAAATAACGACCTTTCTTTTTCAGGGGGGTTACCATAAGCTCTTAAAACAGTACTATTTCAACAATACTTTATTGTCAGTCGAGAAAGACAACCTTATGACGTATACCATAAAGTTGCTTATAAAGGCAGACATTTAGCAAGATGGAAATAATACTGCTTTAAGAGTTCATGGTAGGGCCCCAGTTCTCGGCGATCAGTCGGCCGACCCGAAAGATTTCTTATACGTGCCTGGTTGCTTGGTACCTCCTCTACATTTTTTCCATGTTTTACATACCATTACTCGGTTTTATCTCTTGAATTTCACTTATTTTCTTTTGACAATCTAGACGTAACGTACACTCCAGCAACGCAGTGAATGAATGACGATAGCAATATGGCGAACGAAATTTAACGCGCTGTGATTGATCGATTTGGATTTGACTACGTTTGAAAGTAAACTTGAATGTAATAGGCTAGTTCTGAAAATAAAGTCAAAATAAAATCAACTTTTAACGTGTTTTCCTTGTATTTGACTATTAGTGATCGTCACTAAACCGTTGGTAATCTTCAGTAGAGACATCTAGTAAAGTTTTCTCAAAAATTATGAATGTGGAGATGACCACTTTTGAAAGTTACCTCCTGATATATTAATTCCATAAGCCTTTTGAAACAAACGAAGATGTGATAAGAAGCATTGTAGATTTATTAAGACTAGAAAAGTCCTACTTTTTTAAATAAAGTTTAATTTATAGAGTTTGTAATTTTTTGTCACATACGGCAATTTTTCCTACTTGTAAATGGTAACTTTAAACCACAGCTTCAAACGCAGCCTGTGGTGCATATTTTCTTTGGTGGTGCAGCAGTGTTACAAACCCTACTGTTTTAACAGTAGATTTACTGTTTTTGACGTGACAGCACTGTTTTCTGTTTTAGAACGATTTTCTACTGTTTTTTTATCCCAGTGTGCCATTAATACAAATCAAAGGCATTTTACGTACAAAATCTAAAATAGACGAATGTTACGCATTTGATGCTACTGAAAATCATATGGAAAATTTTAATAAAAGGGTGTACGATTTTAACAAAAACAATGAAACAGAAAATGTTTTGGATAGACAATGAACAATGTTTGTAATTTTGATCCCCTATTTTTGATGAATAATATAATTATGTTGTTTTTTTTCAATAATGTACTTTATAAAAAATGTGTTAATTAAAGAAGTACTACTGGTACTGCTGCAGTAGTTTCATTAACTTATACAACTATATAACTAATTCTATGTCCCAATTGAAAGGTTTTTGAGATATGTAGTAGATTTAATGTTTTGAAAATGTAATTTTACTGTTTTCTCCTGTTTTTTTTAAGATTGTTCTACTGCTTTTCTATTCACTGGGGTTGGCAACATTGTGGTACAGAAATTGGCAACACAGCTGCCAACGTCAAAGTCAAATTGACTAAAAGACTCGAGTATTTTCAAGTAAAAACTTTAAATTTCTATCATATTTTGCACACGACTGCTATATTTGTTTTGAAAAATGAATATGGGGGATCATAACGATATCGAAGACAGTCAATTTCCTGATAACGATGAGTACATTCCGTATGTAACGGCCGGTAACCTGCAACAAAAAAGTGGCGCCAAAGTAACTCTTTGGGGAAAAGTTACAAAAGTTTCTGCTAGCGAAGGATTTTACGTTAAAACTGCAGACGATCAAGAAATTTTAATAAGGTTAAAAAGACCTTTGACTGAAGCTCTTGAGGGATGGTATGAGATTCATGGGGTGTCACAAGGAAAATCTTTGCTTTGTGATGAATATGTGCCATTTGCAGCAGAAATGACAAAAAATATAGACCTCGATGGACATAAAGGCTTAGCGAAGTTATTAGCTGCTCTCGATGATCCCTGGAACCTTGGTGACGAAGACTCTAAAGCCCTGGATGGAGTTACACATATGGAGTAATTTGTTTAATAAGTTTCTTGTTTTACTTATAAGATCTTTATTTAATATAAGTTATAATTATTTTTCTAATTTGTCTTTCTGTGAAACCTCACCAATTTCATAACTTTTTTGTTTTATTCTGTTCTTTGCGGCAGACTACTACTAATTCTGACGTCATTTGCTTTGTATGACATATTTGTATTGCTACTGTGAATGCTGGAGTATGTAGATAAATAAGTGCTCGCCTTTGCTTGGAGCTCAGAAAGTATTGAGTGCTAAGTGTCAATTGTGCAAATCCATCTAGCTTACTCCACATTCATTACTCTATTTAAATATATAAGTGATATAGCTTTCAAAATACTACACCTTTGGATAATGCCTGAGTTGTAAAATGACAACCTAGTGGCTGCACTCTGAAATGTAAATTATTATCTTGTAATCAGTTATTAAGTTAACACTTTCCATACAAAATTGCAATTTAATGGTATGTTAATTGTTAAGTAGCATTTCCTTGTGCGGCTGTAGGTCTGCTTCAGGTACCTTCATCCATTCACATTTACATTGTATGTCTGTATTGTTAAAATTTTATCGTTCATTCTTTCCTCATGGTACACCAAATGGAGCATACCCATTCTTATTTATATTTAATTCTTGCAAAAATTAGAGTATGTATAGGTATCACATTTGTAGCATTGTATCTTATGGTAAAATCTGCAAGTACCTTTTCAAATAAGAATTTTAACCAGCCACTTAAATAATAAATATTCTGAAAAATTGAGAACCTCTTCCTGATGTGATGTCCATAAAAAACAAAATCTGCTACGACTTATTAAAGGCTTCACCTATAAAAGGTAAATCAGAATTTAAATGATCATAATCAGTAATCAATGCTGCCGCACATACCTCCTCTGTATCTGACTCAATTTCCGGTTTAACTTTTTAATTCATCTGAACTTTATAAAGTATGATTTTAGGTTAAGTACGCACATACATATCTTCATGCCAAGTCCTTTACAGGCTTCCATACAACAATGTTAGGATATAGTTATTTCAAATTAACATTTGTCTATTATATGAAACTAGTGGCCTGCTTGTGCTTCGCACGGGTATAAAATATACGTATAAACCTTCCTACCTAAAACCTATTTAAAAAACCACATCAAAATCTTTTGAGTAGAGATTTAAGTGTGCGTTACCCCAGCTAGAAAGTAGCACCTAGACTGATATAAGTGGGATGAATAGTTAGTGCTCGATGTGCTGTAAATGTGCGTCGAATAAAAAATTTTTGCATGTTGTCGTTTTGGAAATAAACGGAAAAAACACTTCCAGCTGGGGTAACGTTACCCCAGCAAGAAAAATCTAAACTAATTATCGGAGAGTTAAAAAATGTATATGAGCAGAGAGCACATACTTGTGCAAATTTGTACGCTAAAAATAAAATTTGTGCGTCTTCAGGTTTTCGAGATATTGCGTTTCCTGCTGCGGTATCGTTTTGCAAAATCGTGTATTTCAAAGACTATTATATGTGCGCATGTGGAATAAACATGCACAAATAGCTCTTAATTTGTGCGTATTTGTGACAAAATTAGATTTAAAAAAGTCTTTATAGTTTTCAAGTAATAGCGGTTTTTCTAAAAATCAAAGAAAAAATCGTAGCGCCTAAATGAGAAAATATATAAGATCACCGAAAACTTTATTCGTTTCTTCTTAACGTATATATTTACCATAAAAAAAATCAAAAGCATAAAAATACATACATGCGTTTTTGAATAATATAAATTAAAGTCAAAAAACGGCGTTCTAACTTTGACGTGATTCACAAATTACTGTCTCAACCTAAGATGTTTAGGTGTTAACAAAAAATTAGTGCGTTTAGTCAAATAATATGTAAGATAAATATCTAGTGTGAAATATGTCGCATTATGTAAATATAAACAAAAATCGAAAGAGCAACGTAAACACTGGTTATCCGACTAAATTCGAATGACTACAAAAAAGCGGCGTTTTCATACATACTGATGACCTTCTTAACTTAACTCATTAACCGATTGAAACTTAATACACCCGAGTACACAAAGTCGAAAATTGTAATAAAAATAAATACTTTATTTATATAAAAAAAGTTATTAGTAAAAAGGAACCTAATTAATATTTTCAATATTATTAGTTAGGTATCTTCATCCCAAGTTTAAATAAAATACATTCAGCATACTTCTGCATACTGTTTATGGACGAACATACAGAAGATTAGTAGGCATGCCACCTATCACATTGTGGGACTTAGTGTCTAGTTGTGGGTGCCTCTGCCTACGTTTTCAGGGATATGGGCGTGACGATACTTACCTATACATTTTTTATATGTTATATTATTTCATTCGAAAATAATACATATCATCCTATCCTATCTTATTAATATCATAAATGCGTAATGTACGTATAAACGTATGCGTAAAATATATCGTAATCGATACCAATCTCAATTTACCAATGGAAACTGATCTGTGATTTTAAACTAAACAAGGTACAAATAACTTTCAAGAACGTTTTGTTTTTAAAGATTTACACTTAAGATTTTTTTTTCTGTGATCTCATGATTACTTTTAGAATCACAAATAAGAAAATAAAAATGTTAATAATCATACGCACAAAGTCTTTCATTTCATATAGTAACAGAATGCATTTTTAATTAGTTCCCTAAATTTAGTCATAGTTTAGACTTTAGTTATTAGTGTGACGGTACCTGCTATAATACGTTCAATAAAGAAGGTCATTAGTATGTATGAAAACGGCGCTTTTTTGTAGTCATCCTAATTTGGTCGGATAACCAGTGTTTACGTTGTTCTTTCGATTTTTGTTTATATTTACATAATGCGAAATATTTCACACTAGATATTTATCTTACATATTATTTGACTAAACGCACTAATTTTTTGTTAACACCTAAACATCTTAGGTTGAGACAGTAATTTGTGAATCACGTCAAAGTTAGAACGCCGTTTTTTGACTTTATTTCATATTATTCAAAAACGCATGTATGTATGCTTTTGATTTTTTTTATGGTAAATATACACGTTAAGAAGAAACGAATAAAGTTTTCGGTGACCTTATATATTTTCTCATTTAGGCGCTACGATTTTTTCTTTGATTTTTGGAAAAACCGCTATTACTTGAAAACTATAAAGACTTTTTTAAATCTAACTTTGTCACAAATACGCACAAATTAAGAGCTATTTGTGCATGTTTATTCCACATGCGCACATATAATAGTCTTTGAAATACACGATTTTGCAAAACGATACCGCAGCAGGAAACGCAATATCTCGAAAACCTGAAGACGCACAAATTTTATTTTTAGCGCACAAATTTGCACAAATATGTGCTCTCTGCTCATATACATTTTTTAACTCTCCGATAATCAGTTTAGATTTTTCTTGCTGGGGTAACGTTACCCCAGCTGGAAGTGTTTTTTCCGTTTATTTCCAAAACGACAACATGCACAAATTTTTTATTCGACGCACATTTACAGCACATCGAGCACTAATTTTATTTGTCCCACTCATATCAGTCTAGGTACTACTTTCTAGCTGGGGTAACGCACACGAGTTTTAAGCATACAAAGGGACAAAAGGAAACGACATTGTTTTAATGCAATGTAGTGAAGGTGAAGGTCACCATGAATTGTTTTGGCTTAGAAATTGACTAGTTTTCACTGTAGCAAGAGTCTTTAATTACAAGCTATTAAAATGCTATAATAATGCCTAATTTCAATAAAAAAATAAAGCAAGTTGTATAACAAATACATACAAGTACCTAGTATTAGTCTTGTATAATATACTAGCGGCCTGCCCCTGTTTCGCACGGGCATAAAATATACATATAAACCTTCCTCTTCAATCACTTTATCTATTAAAAAACCGCATCAAAATCTGTCGTGTAGTTTTAAAGATTTAAGCATACAAAGGGACAAAGGAAGCAACTGTTTTATGCTATGTATAAAAAGGAAATCTGGTTTTATCATCGAAATAGGAGTCAATGGGTTTGGCCCATTAATGGCTAGACTAAAAACTTAAAATAAAGCACAACTACTTAAAATAATTTTATTTCGAAACATAGATATAAGTTAACACTAATCACATTGGAAATCTGAATTGTTTTAATTTTAAAGGCATAAGTAATAAGACCTTAAATGTGCCATGTCGTAATTGTACCTGTCACCTTGTCAAGAAGCTTTAAGATAAGAAACTTGGTAAGCTGATTGCTTGTTTCAAAATAACACTATATTGTATTAAGGATTATCTCTATCCAATGAGGTGGAGATGTAGAACTTTTAGTAGTTAGCTAGGAAGCTCTAAATAATTTGTCCCACTTCACATTTTTTCTGTTTGTTAAATTTATTCTGGTATTTTTTTAAATATTTCTATGTATGTATTAGTAGTTGACTAATACCCATAACACAAGCATATAATCTGCTTACTTTGGGGTTAGATTCAATTTGTGTAACTTGTCCAGGGGTATTTTAGGTTTTTTCTGACGGTGGATTTAGTATGCGTTGCGGGATACCACTCTCCAGTATCCGCACGATCGTCGAACGGCGCCCGGCACGCTACTATATTTGTCGTGTAACTACATATTTCTTTGTCTGCTTGATTGCAGTTGAATACCAAAACACAAAAGATTGATTCGCAGCAATAGAAAATGTTACCGGTAGCCTGAACCCAAATTGACAACCATTTAAATGGTCACGTCGACAGATTTTCGGACAACCTCAGTTTGGGACAAGCAGTTATAGACATATAGATAGGCGAATGTTGTTGCTATAGGTTATTATTATAATTTTGTTAATTATTGAAAAGAAATTTGCTGCCTGGTTACTGCTTAAGGCCCCATACTCAGTCAGCCAGAAGAGCCAATCACCGCGCTCCTCTGTTCCATGATTACTATGATCAATGGCGCTCTAAAGTAAACGTCTTAAGCGACAAATCACTATTTTTGACACTATAAAAGTAATTTGAAAAGAAGTATAAAAGCTGAAACACTTATCTTTTAGGTATAGTACTTATCTATGTTTATGTTAAATCTGGTGTCGATATTTTCACAATTGAAGTAGACAGAAAGCAAAAGCTTTCAAAAAAGGGTTAACTTTTTGATTTTTTTCTATCGAGCAAAATGAAATGAATCGTGTTTTGGAAACACTAGTCTTATAAAGCTTATTCATGTTAATCTTGTGTATTTTTGTCAGGAAGATCCATGATTGCTTTTTATGAAAAAAACAGTAAACTGCTGACGTATTTTATCGTATATGGCCCCTTAAGCTTCTTGAAAGCTCTATCTTTTAACTTCGCGTCTGTGGTCTAGCGGTCCACGTGTGACCTGTTGAACTTGACTGCATGAGGCCCCAAATTCGATTCCCGGGTCGGACAATAACATGAAAATTTGGTTTTTCCAATTATCTTATAAAAAAAACGTTGCTCAGGATTTGATATGTGTCCGGTTGGCGATAGGCTTGCCATCTATCACATTAAGGGACTTAGTGTCTTCGGCTAGTCGTGTGTGCCCTGGTTGTGCCAGTGCCTACCTACCTCTTATCTCTCTTATCTTATAGGCGTGAAGAAAATACATATCTTTCAATTAGATATATTATTGAAATTGTCGGTCATTCTAGCTCTGCATAATTTGATGATGATTGCTTACATGTAGGTAGCCGTCCGGATTTTAGTGGCTTTCATAACTAAACTTGTGATTTGTCAGAGGGTATGGTTATAATTACTATTATTTATTCTTTACCACTTAGCCGATTTGTTGGACGTCGAAGGAACATGATACGATTAGTTTGCAAAACAATCAGAATCAGAAAAAGTACTTATTCCCGTGGTTACTACGTCGGACCAATAAAAAGGTAGGTAGTGTGATTAAAATTAAGTAAAAGAAAGGTGCCTACCTTAAAGAAAAATATAAAAATATTTACGAAACATTTATAATAATGTTCAACAATCAACGGAAACTGAATAATAATCATAATAAACCACACACAAATTCAACGATTATTAAGATTATTAATATATAAAGGATAGGTTCATATTACTACAAAAAAATTCTTAGACTAAAAATTGACGAACATATTTCCACTACCATTTTCGCTTGCGAAAGTCAAACAATTTCACTCGAACATTGTATGGAGCTTTGAGTATTTTAAACGATTTCGTAACTAAAGTTAAAGAGATAAGACTAATTGTTGTCGTCAAGACGTAAAATAATTATTGTGGGTAGCCATGTTTTAAATTGATATTAAAACTGTTTTAAGTTGTAAAAAATGAATATTATTATTAAAAATTATAATAATTATTGGGATTAGTTATGCTTTAAATCGATATGTGAGACTGATTATTGTGGCTTATCATGATTATTATTCTATTTTCGGTTGATTGTTATAATAAACCAGCTACCTAAAATTTTGCTTTCTGAATGTACAAATATTGCTTAAAAAATGTTGCGGGCAAACGCCACTCAAAAATATTAAGAACAATAGACGTGGTCGTTTCACCCGAATCGGGCGAAACTCGGCGGGGCAAACTCCTACTAAGTCTTTTTATGAATTACCTACCAAGGGATCGAAGTCGTGGCCACACAGTAAGAAGACACGGCGAAAGAAACTCCGTTTTTACTCAATTGATCATTGTTAAGTACAAAACAACTTTTTACACTCTTATTTTAGATAAGAAGGTATCCCATCAAAAACATCCTGTAAAAAACCCAAGTCTCGCAGCTCAGTCTTTCTACCGTCAAAAGTTGTGAGATCCATGTAATACCAAGTCGGTTAATCTATTTAGT
>NJDD01019049.1:0-17408 GCA_002245505.1 Calephelis nemesis | reverse complement strand
TTCAGGTTTCTTGCTTTATCCACAACCGAATTATAGGGGGTCGAAAAAGGCCCGAATTGCTTCGAGAAAAGGATGGTACGGCCGTGCCGCTTTTTTTTTGCTCGACTTTTAAATATACCTAGAGTATCTATTACAAATTGCAGTGCAAGATTGAAGCAGCTATTCCCAATCATGTTTGTCTTCCAAATAAGTACCTACTTACTCTTGTTTTAATATTTATCTTTTTAATGGTACAAAGCATCTGTAAAACTTATAGCAAAGCAATTTTATCATACTTATAATACAAGTTAGAGACATAATAAAAATAAAAGGTTTTTTTATTGTAACTCACAACTGAGGTAAATTAGGTATTACTAGTAGTAGAGATTGGTACAAACTCGTATAATATTTTCTTTGGCATTAGGTTTATTAAAAAGTCTGGTATTACCAAGGAATCGTTTATCAGCAGTGCACTCTTGGATAAGCTTTGATACTAGTATCCTTGTTTCTCTTTTTTTCTAGGATAAGCCTTTTCTCGTGCATAACAGCATTAGACAATGCTCCTTCAATGCATGTGATTGGACGATTTCTGTGAATAGAAATGATTAGTTATCAAATTTTAGCAAGCGCCTTGTATGAATAACACCTTTTCTGTAACGTGTGGAAATCCCTCACGGACACCCGTTATTTTCGAAAAAAGTGGCAGGTTATCTAGGTCAGGACTAAATCTACACCGTGACCTCCCCTTCGCCAGGTACCGGGGCTGTGCGGACGCTTTCGCAAACTTTCAGTGCCTCTGCTGCGCCCCGGGTAGCCCCTCTCAACAGGCGGCCGCAACAAACCTCACGATCCTGGCAGACCTGTATGGCTTTCTCCTTATTCATCACCCTTTTCATACAAACACGCCGGTTTCGGAGACTCTTGACACCATCCTTGGATAACACCCGAGCGATTTGATCGTGGAATATCAGTCTAGGTAGATATGTATCGGAAAGAAACATATACTTAACTATATATAGACTAGAAATATTTGACCAGTAGGTACTTCGTTTGGTACCTACTGATTTTACAAGTGTTCCTTGAGCCCTTCGCCGCGGTAATGTAATATACATTAACGTGCCTTGGCTCTTATAAAAAGAAAGATAAATACTTACTATTATTAAATAAGTACTAGATACTTACATCTTGTCTATTTTCTGCATCTCTGACTGCAGTTGCACGCTTAGTGGTCTAGCTTTCCCTCCCTTTAGGGCTAGTTCAGTAAGATACCTCTTAATGTACTGTTTTAGCTGAATATTTTCTTTCATTAGCTTTGTCTTTTCTGTTTTTAAGCACATTGTCTGAACTTTAACCCTATTTGCTTTCAACATGAACTTGTTTAATTTTGCGAACTCCTTGTACTGGTCCTGAAAATGATATAGAGATGTTAAGGTGCTCGTTTGTCACGTTCTTGTATTGTGTACACTTTGGTGTACACTGAAGTACGTATGTACCGATTTTTCAAATTTTATTATGGATCGACAGTGGTAATTTACAGGTACTTAAGTCAGTATGACTGTCAGTAGGATCCATAATATCTTTTACTAGTTTTTGTCAATAGGCAAGTTATTCTTAATACAGGCAAAGCAAACTGCAAGGCTAAGAACTTACGGGGCGGTTTTCACATACGCCCGCCGCGTTTGCGAGCCCGCAGCTAGGGAATGCAATATTGGACCAAGATTGATTTTATCCTAGATCTTTTTTTTGAATCAAGATTGGTCAGTTCAAGATCTTGTTGAGATTCGTGTTGAGATATTGGTCGCGAATCAAGATTTTCGGGATTTTCGAGATTGAGCAAAACAATTGAAAAAAATGCGTTTTTTTTGTTTCAAATACTACAAATTGATAGTATCCAGTATTTTAGTACCTATCATGTAATATAATTAAGTACACTGAGGTCTAGCGGTTCGGGTGTTGGACTTGACTGCATGAGGTCCGAATCCCGGGTCGGCCAACAAAAAGAAAATTGGATTTCTCCAATTTTCTAATTACAAAATGTTGGTCGCGATTGGAAATGCGCCCGGTTGGCGATCTATCACATTGTGGGATTTAGTGTCTTCGGCTAGTCGTGGGTGCCTTGGTTGTAACTCTGCCTACCTCTTCGGGGATATGGGTGTGAAGACAATAATCAACGTTTTTTTTTAAAAACCGGCCAAGTGAGAGTCGGACTCGCGCACGAAGGATTCCATTTAGCACGACGACACTCGCGCTAACGCGCGGCTATGGCTCGATCCGGGATGTTATGGCTCCCCCGTTACCCGAAACCAGTTATCGAAATTTTGTTACAATCTTGGACTGTTTTGTCAAGATCGCGAACAGGATTTTGAAATTCACGATTGATAGCTTTCAAGATCGAATCTTGGAAAATCACACAAGATCTTGGTGGAATCTTGGTCTAGCAAGATCAAGATTGCATTCCCTACCCGCAGCTTTTGTAAAATGTAGATGCAAAACGTAAGAGCACATTTTACGACGCGTTTTACACCCGCAGCGCCCGCGATCGTTTGCGGTTCCCACGTCACCCGTAGAATCGTGCTAGTTTGTAAGCGATGACTTCTACCGCGACGGCTGCGTGACCTCAAAAATTACCCGGTCTTGTGAGTTTTGAAATAAAACCGCAGTTCCACGACCGCGGCGGACACGGGTAAAAATCACTCCGTGAGTTCTTAGCCTAAAGAAAATTTGTTTTTGATCGCTTGATCATCCGCCTGCTAAAATTAGATAAAATGGGCTCAGTTCTTTCCTGTGTACTAAGTAGGTAGAAACAAATGTCACACTTAAGTATCCAAAAAAAAGAATTAATTGTATATATCTCATATCAATTACCTAATTCATTATATATGTAGGTACAGATATTATGCTTATACCTAGAAGGACAAATAGTCTTGGGTGCTTTTAATTTTTATTGCTCGTGTAGTGGGTGGAAGAAAAACAATAAAAAGGTCTTGGAAAACAACTAGCTTTTGATTATAATGTAAAAATTATACTCACAAAAATATCAGTCTCAAAGTCGCCAAAATCTAACGAGTCTTTAGTATCTTCAGAAGGTATCACATCTTCTTTTAGCTCATGTTTTTTACAAATATCCGCCAAACACGTGATCTTGTCAAGCTTTATTTTTATTTCTTG
Source organism: Calephelis nemesis (assembly GCA_002245505.1). NCBI lineage: Eukaryota > Metazoa > Arthropoda > Insecta > Lepidoptera > Riodinidae > Calephelis > Calephelis nemesis. The sequence continues at coordinate 14,261 of NJDD01019049.1, read as the reverse complement.
CAGTCTCTGTAATCTCATTAAAATATAATTAGTCGAACGTCCGCCGGATAGTTTCAATTAGAAATTTCTATTTCTGCTTGAAGTTTTTGATAAAAAATGTTTTGATTTTCTTGTAGTATAGAAAAACGGTTAACAATTCGTGTAGTTTTTACTATGACGCCTTAACTGAACCGAACTTAATCGAAGAGATAAAAAATAATATATTTAGAAACTGACTCTAATTTTATTACCACGTCGGATTTTATAATTGTTTTTTTCGGGACCATCACGAGGAACACTTCCACTAGACAAACGCTTAAGAAAAACAATTAAAGAGTTATCTAAATGTGTGTAAGTACTGTTACAGAATGTATGTATACCTGTATAGCACTTTGGCTGTGATCTACTAAAACCGCTAATGCTTTATCCCCATTTTCCCTCTGCGCTTTGAACTCTCTCTTCATCTTCCAGTACCTTCGTGCAAGTTCATCTTTGTGATCATTCATACGTTTTACTCTATTACTCATACTGTTTGTTAATTGTATACATTCTCTTTGAAGATTTCCCAATATATCCTAAAAAAATATATAAATATTATATAAAAATATAAAATCATTTTTCGATTCTTGGAAAAGTTTAGTGTTCCACTTCGAAAAGTTTTTGGAGATTTTTTTAATAAAAACAGATTGCTATAAGCAATTTCTTCTTTGAGTGTAATAAATACATGACATACAACAATTTTGTATCACCGTCTCGGGTCGAACTCCTACGAAGTGAAACAGTTTTCATTTTTTATGTGTATCTGTCTATCTGTGTATCTGTCTGTCTGTCTGTCGCGCCATAACTCCCGAACAGATGCAGTGATTTCAATTAACTTTTTTTGTATTAAGGCGAATTAACATATGTGCGATTGTTCTTAGACACGTTTGGTGAAAATCGGTTGAGCCGTTTAAAAGTTATGGGGCTGAAAGTAAGTTCTTGTGTTGGGGGTTTTTTAAATTTTTAATTTAATTTTTATGATTGGCAAGTAGGTACGAAAATAGGTCGTTTTCCGGGTCAGCGAGTACAGTATGATACTCGTATATCGGTATCGTTAATTTGAATGCCAATAATTTCAGCATTTTTTCTTGCGTTAATATTTTTTACCGGGCTATTCCTTTTAACATAAACAAATGTACGTTAGCAAGCGTAGGTAAAATTTTAAAATATCCATCACCTGTTATATTACCATTTCTAATACAAAATAATATATTTAGAAAAATACTAAAATCTAATACAAAATAATATATGGAAAAAATAGGTTTTGATATTTTTTAAGAGTATATACTCGTAAAAAATATCACAATAAAATTACCTTTGTCCACAAACATCCAGACATTTTTTCACACAAATGTCGATACCGTTTTTCCAAAACATTCAACGAAGCCGGTTTCATAAATTATTATTTATTATGAATTCAGAGATTAATACTTATTTATTGGTCCAGAATTATTAATTAAATATTAATAATTCAAAAAAATAAATAAAAAAGACACAAATCAAATTCCAGTTTGCAAGAAATCGACATTAAACAGTAACTCTACCTCGGTATCCAATAATCAATAGGATGATCGACAAGATTAATCGTATAGCGTTAACTCTTCGACTAACAAGGTGAAATAAAAGTACCCGTATTCCCCGTTTGACCATCTGCTTTCCTGACAGGCAGCTCGTAAAAGGCGAGCATAGGCTTACCGTTACTTGACAGTAGTGACATCACATCACACAGTGACATCTGGTAAGCCAGTGGTAGAGTTGCGCAGCGACTCGTCCGGATCGGTACCACCCTCTTACCTATTACAGCCGCCATAACGTCGGTGCTTGCTCCAGTTAGGAGGATAGGGTAGGCGGTAAACTTACCTTTGCTCGAGGCTTAGCATCCTGGCCTCAGATTGGAAGAGCACCATTATGGAGCGTTCAAGTATTATGTGAGATTTTTGACCCACCCTCCTCCCTTTGTAACGCACCGTAACGTTTTTCTCCCCCATCTTAACGTTATATAACACTCAAGTGACCATTTTTACCCTAACGTCGCAAAAAGTTATAGTTTTTATCCTTGGTATACTTAATTAAAAGCCTTTGCGGTAAAAACATTGAATAAACTGTATATTTACTAAATAAATGAACTAATTTTATGTTTAAAAAAATATGTTATGTAACGCGTTGTTAGAAAGACCCCCTTCTGCCCTTGTAACGCATCGTAACGTTTTACCAGACCCCTAATACCCCCAAATTTCTTTACGTAGTACTTGAACGCCCCCTTACCAGCTTTGGTGTTTCTAGGCGGCATGAGTTTCTTACTATTAGGAAATCAGTCTAATTGTTTGAATTCCAATATCATTAAAAAAAATACTCGTAATCTTAGTCCTTATGTCTTAATCCGAAACAACTACTTACGGTGGCATGTTGTATTTTTAATTCATTTCTTGCAATATCTTTTTGATAGAACTCATCCTTTTCTTGCAATGCTTGGTAGTGGGCCATTATCGGATTGTGTTGTTCTAAATAAGATTCATACACTTCCTTCAACTTGTCCCTGTACATGTCAATCTCCAGGGTTTTTGGGTTACAAAGATTGCGCATTTCTTCTTCATGCTGTGGAATGTTTTTATCCTAGATAAAATTTATAATTAAAGCTGTTTAACAGCGACTTCGTCAGCGTAGCTAGAATAAAATTTTATACAATTTTTCACTACTTAGTCATAGCTGTGGATACTGCTGTGCTACAGTTTGCCCAGAATAATTGTGCGGGATACTTGCGCCTTACCTATTTCCGCCAATGCTCTCCATTGTTGTGTTCCGTACTTGAAGTACCTTCTGTGTTTATAAGCGAAGTGTATTTCTTATCAATAGGAATTCCTTCTGATTGCCTTCCAATCCCAAAAGAACATCAGGTTCCCTTTATTAGTCCGAATCTGCTTAGTGTAACAGAGCCACTGCCCCTTTGCCTGGTATTTCGTAAAAGCGAGCGTGGGTTATTGGATCATTACCAAAGAGACCACTGGTAGTAAAGGTGCTTTTCAGCAATTCGTCTGAATTCAGCAACCACCGCCTGTTACATCGATGGTGGCTATAGTCCGTGGTTGTCTCGTACTATTAGGGGATTCGTGCGCTAGTTCGCTGTATTATCATTATAAAAGAAAATTACCTATACAGTCAATTTAAAACTATACTACATACTATATTTTTTTTACAAGTTGCACTGTTCACCACTTGCCTAATGCTGCCCTAACGCCTAAGATAACAGAAATTTTAAAATTCTATATTATCCAGGACTAAGTAGAAATGTTTTGACCTTATTACAATTATATCCTACCACATTTCTCATTAGCAATATTAATTACAGCATAAAAGTAAATGTAGCACAACTACAATTAAAAAAAGGATTGTGTGCTTTTATGAAACCACGGTGAAAGTGAAACTTGATCTATAACTATAAACTATAGACGCCGCCATATTGGCTTCGGTTGCTCTGACGTCACCGTCACGCGACATGCGACACACAGACCAACAATTTAATAGGATGTAGTAAAAGTTTCACTTTAAAAAGATTAGGTAGGGAGGTACATAGAAACATTGACGAATCCAACACATACAGGAGCGGATTTGCCCTAAATCCTAATAGACCTAGGCCTAAGTGATAATAGGGGAAGATAATTTTTCCTCGTGTTGGTCCGGGCTCCTTTGTAGAATAGACCATCTGCCTTCTTTGCCAGGCAGCTCGTAAAAGGCGAGCATAGGCTTACCATCACTAACACCGCGACATCCCACTAGGTGGTAGAGTTTGGTAACGACCCGCCCGGATTGGTACCTCCGCCTTACCTATTAATGCCGCCATGACGTCATGACGTGTTCCGGTTCGGAGGGTAAGGTAGCCGGTAAACTTACTTTTGCTCGAGGCCTAACATCCCGACCTCAGGTTGGCAACGCACCATTACCACCTTTGCTGTCTCTAGGCGGCGTGGATTTCTTACCAACAGGAAATCCGTCTGCTTGTTTGCCTTCCTATGACATAAAAAAAAAGATATTGAACGAAATTTTTTGTGGTGGAATTAAAAAAAAATGATATCAAACTGTAAAAGAAGATGACATACGGCCCAGGGCTGCAATATCCCGTCAATCTGCTACTAAAAACGTGTAGGTTTATAAGCGTTTGATAATATAAAAAAGTTAGACCGCCTATTATTTTCTAGAAACCCTAAATGGTCCAGACAGTGCCAGATTTATTCTTAGGAACACTATGTATGAGAGATTACCGGAAATCTAATATTATAATTTAAAAAAAAACCAATTTACCATAAAAAAAGTCATATACCAGCCGAGCGACGCCGAAATACAATATCACATTCAGCCGTTACTGTCCCATCTCCTAGACTATCAGGAAACGACACTATAAATAGGCAGACCTGAATTTACACTAGCGAACCACAGCTATAGGCCTTTGCGACCAGGGCGGCAAGTTTCTATGAGGGAATTAATATGAATTGTGCACAGGTATGTGAATTCAGTCCAGGTCAATGGTCCAGGCTAATTAAAATTTGTTTAACATAAGATAGCAAAATAGGACAAATCATGACCTTATCAATTACACGTTAGAAAAACTCAACAAACTGGACGTGTCAAAAACCAAAACAAGGAAATTTAGAATTAGTCACAGCCAGGTTTCCTGTGATTACCATGATACGTGTTTCCTGAGTGTGACAGTGATGCGAGCTGTGACAGCCGTGACGGATCATATCCACAATAACAAGGTTGGCCCACGTCACGTAGTTTCTCTGGTCGGCACTTAGTGAAATTTATTATGGTTAAGGTATTCCGTATCCCTAGGGATTCATCATCCTTCTCGTGTATTTTCACGCCCATATCCCTAAAAAGGTAGGTAGAGGCACAGCCAGGGTACCCACAAGTAGCCGATGACACGAAGTCCCACAATGTGATAGGTGGCAAGCCAAAACACACATTTTCTATTTTTTTTTTGTTTCCCGAGATAGCGATCGACCCGGGACCTCAAGAAGTCAAGTTTGACGCCGGTCTAGCGACCACAGAATCACTCTCTCATGTCACTTATACGTTACAATTAGTTAAATTTATTATGGTTAAGGTATCCCTAGAAATCATCCCTCTCATGTCACCACACTATGCGTTACTGTTAAAATAAGCCTTAGATACGTATGCTTTTCAAACAACATGTTTTTTTTCTGAACTTCTAATATAGAACCTTAAATGTTTTGGGTAGAGTTGATAAGTCTACAAACAGATGCTGATTTCTCAGTATATGCCAAAATCGAAGCTTGATAGTAGTACTGACAAGCAACATCGAATTTGGTGTTCTTAGTATTTAAAGTCAAGACTATACCAACTTACGTATAAATATTTAAGCAAGACTTTAGCAAGACCAAGAAGAAGCTATAATTTTTATTTTCATGTTCATGGTAAAAATCACTACTCGTAGTTTATAAAACATAGCTTAAAGTTTAGTCTAACATCATTTTAACCTTTACGGCCGTGCTCAAAAACGTCCATTAACATTCAATCAATAATTAAGCCACAATTTTGTAAGAAAATATATACTTAATGACTGATTAAAAAGATAATTGACATCTTCGGATATTTCAGCCGTTAAATCTGAAGATACAAAATTTAAATAAATCCGAATCAGTAGAGTAGCCGTAGAAGCTGTTAGGTAGGTATATAATATACTAGCTATTTGCCGCGCGGTCTCACAGGAACATTATCTCGGGATAAAATCTATCCTATGTGTTAATCCAAGTTATCCTCTATGTGTGTGCCAAATTTCAGTTTAGCAGTATTTATGTGAAGAAGTAACAAACAAACAGACAAACTTTCGAATTAATAATATTAATAGGATACTATCCTCTGCCCGACAGTAACTAATAATAGTAGTAGATATTAAATAAGTTTACCTACACTGCCATATATGTATCAATAGGACAGTAGTAATATTAAAAAGCAACAGAAAAACAGAAATTAGATTCGGTGGTACATAATATGTATACCAGTATTGATGAACTGACTTTGCCTGTGACTGTGTCCGCGCGCTTCAAGCCCTTACATCACTTCACTGCAAAGAAAACAAAGTTGGTTCCTCTATCCCTATGTCCATTTGTGTGCTTAACTCTTTAAAACTACACAATGAATTTTGATGCATTTTTATTAATAGATAAAGTGATTGAAGAAGAAGGTTTATATGTATATTTTATACACGTGCGAAGCCGCGGCGTGCCGCTAGTCACTTTAAATTTTACCGGTACGTCTCTTTGTTAAGGCCAGGATGTTAGGCCTATTACGCAAGTTTACCGGCTATTCTACCCTCCAAATTAAATAAAAAAAGAGTTAAATGGCTGCAGCCGCCAGGAATTGGTAAGGCGGTAGACATAACTTAGACAAGTAGCTGCATAGGACTATCACCAGCTGTGGGTTTGGTAATTACCTATGCACTAGCGTGTGCTCGGCTCTTATGAGCAACCTGGCAGAGAGACATATGGTCTAATCTACTTAATGCTAATATTAATAATCTATTTGAAGTAAGAGATAGGGCTACTTCAGATTAGTAACAGGGCAATCACTGTTATTTCTCAAAAATAACAAAAACATCTTAGCAACAAAACCCTATTAGGCCTGTCTCTATCTGTAGATAGCGGAGCCGGACCAACACGACGAAGGAACCAGCTCCTACTTTTGAGAAAGTAAAGCTTACTTATCAATTTCGAATCTTTAAATTAAAAGACGCATTTAAAATTTTTACAAAGTTTTTTAATATTCTTGCGTGAGTAGACAGATAGAATACATTTTTTTGGAACAGTTATTTTCTGCAATAATTTTATTCAATGTACAACCATACATTTACAATTTTATAACATGTATATGAGCAGATGGGTACTATTAAGATAACTGGAAGTATTGAAGCGTGGATTGGTTATATATACAGGCTTTTGTGGTAATCTTGATTATTTGAAGAGTAGCAGCGTCAGTGAAATAATGCATGTCCGATGTTGGTTGCTTTTAATTTTACACACTCTAGGATGCTATGTGAGTTAATACTTTGATGGTTTAAAATAATTAATTTTTTCACATTCAGTAAGTAGGTACCTTTGGAGGTAGTTAAAAACCTCTACAATGTGTTTTTTTTATTTTTTTTTATCCATGAAAAAGTTTATTTAATATAACTTAATGTCCCATGATATTGTTCCTTCTTTTATTTTATTGATTGACGTTATAACACAAGTCAGGCGTGAATTTTCGATTAAAAATTAGAGTGCTTTTTCGATATTGAATCAAAATAAGGTCAAAAAATAAATGTTGTTCAATTCAAAAAATTGCAGTGTCTTTGACATAATAAGGTAAGTTTTTACCAAATTTCGTGAAAAATAAATATTTTCTGTTAAAGATAAAAATAAAAAACAAAAACTTTGTTATTAGGTACATTTTTTGAAATAAATTTTGAGGTTATGTAAAAAAGTGTAAATCCAAAAGTTGTAGATCTTTTCATTAAGTACCTAAAACTTTGCGATTTAACTTTTTCCATAGGACTTGTAGTTTCGCCGGAAATCGAGATAAACCGATTTTTACCCCTTCTTCCCGACCCTGACTCGACCGTACTTTATTTTTCCTTTCATTTTCATAATATTTCTTCCTTTTTTAATGGGTCTCAACTCTCATCTTACCATTTTTTTTGGTTTCAAAAATTATCGACCCTGGTCTATTAGATTGAAATATATAAGTAGACCTATTCTATAAATACCTTCACCGAAATACGTAAACGTAGGAACGTTTCTCGTTTAAATCTTACGTTAGAAGAAATTTAAATACGTTTAATTATTAAAAACAGCGCTTACATAAATTGGTTTAAATGTTAATAACATATAAATATAATCTATACTTGCTATCGTCGGCATTTGGTGGCATTCCATTGTATACACACGTTTTTTTGTTGTAGTTAATACTTGGACTTATCCACTGTATACTTTATTTAACACTTCCTGTTACTTTCTAGCCAACCGGTTTCACTTTTTACAGCATCATCAGGGTTACCGGTGTCACTTTAAAAAGTGAAACCGGTTGGCTAGAAAGTAACAGAAAGTGTTAAACGTGTGTTTAGGTACACATAAATATAGTTCTTTATGATTAATGATTAAGGTAAGAAATATATTAATTATATCTGTGTAAATTCGATAAGGGCCTCACGTGTAGAACGGAAGAAAGCCCAAAGGATAATGAATTGAAAAAGGTTTACGAATCTTGTTTGAAGCGCCAGGATGGAAACAGTAGCGAAAACCAGCGGTATTCTGATCAAGAATGGAGAAATCAGAAGCATCGCACAAAGGATAATAAAATGAGGAACAGGCCAGATAGGGCAGAAAACAGAAATGGCAATCGAGACAGAAGCATGGATGATATGAGTGAGAGAGAGAGAATGGAAGGTCGGGAATCTAGGTCCGAAATGTACGAGAGCTACGATGGTAGGCGTAGTAATACGGGCAGAGAAGAAAGAAATAATAACGGGAATCGAAATGAAAGAGACAGGAACACGGGGAGAAATAATTTAAGTGGAAGAGATGAATTTTTGCAAAGTGAAGAATATGGAGTAAGTTATTTTCCATTTGAAATATTAAACTTTTCACAAAATATTTTTAAACTCATTAAAACTTTGAACAAAACGATTTGATATGATAAAATACAGAAGCAAATTGAGATGTTGTTATCCTATCTTTTAAGTTTGCTTAAAATCGGTTAACCAAAGTTTTTTTTAGTTTAGACTTTAGAAATCCATCGCGGAAAAACAACTTGATGCGTTATTTACGAGTTATTTCCATACAAATCTTCACATTATAAATTTATTTTAAATATATAGTTTACTTTTATTTATTGTATAAGAGTATTTGAACTAAATATATAAAAAAGACATCATATTTTTATGTCGATAATACACTCGTATCTACGAATAACGAAAACATTTGGTAGATAATTTTTGTAAGAAAAAAAATTGATCCTCGGAAAAGTGAAAACCATCGAACACAATAAACATATCTTTTTTATTACCCTTTTTACAAAATTGTAAAAAATAATTATAAATGTAATAACGCCAAATAAATTAAAATCGCATTTTTTAAAGTGATTGTTTGGACCAAATTTGAGGAATTTTCGATTTTATACAAAATCGCCTCTGTGGTCTAGCGGTATAGCTGTTGGACTTGACTGCATGAGGTCCTGGGTTCGAATCACGGGTTGGGCAACAAAAGAAAATTGGGTTTTTCCAATTTTCTAATTAAAAAAAATGTTACTCGGGATAGGATATGTGCCCGGTTGGCGGTAGGCTTGCCACCTATCACATTGTGGGACTTAATATCTTTGGCTAGTCGTGGGTACCCTGGTTGTGCCTCTGACTACCTCTTCGTGGGCGTGAAGATCCGTTTTTTTACAAAATAGTTATTTAATTCGAACTACTTTGTCAAAAGCAATACAAGGTCATACATAGTAAACAGTAGGTAAAAATGAATCATCCCTAGTTCATGCATTACCATGTTACATTTTTTTCAATATTAAACTGGGTATAAAATAAATATTAAAACTCCCCGCACCGGAGGACGTAGTGTTGGACGACCTTCCACCCGGTGGACTGATCGGGGAAAATTTGGTTGGACTCGCTGGATACAAGCGGCTGGTGACCGTGACTTGCGGCGCTCTTTGCGGCTGATGATGACGATAATGATGATAAAACTGGGTATGCTTCATCCAATAAAAACATATCAAAATCGATCATCTTTCGAAAAGTGTTATGCGTGAGCGATCATAAATAAACACATAGCCAAGTCATTTTTAAACGTTGTTTTTCATCAGGTCAAAACGATTCAACTATATTTTTTAAATTATTTTAGGACATGCAGAGATATAATTTTAACACTCAACACCACAAAAGAAATAAGCGAGAAAAAAGAGTTGAAAAGAATTCAGGACAACGCAGTCAGTACAACCCTAATTCCCAAAAAACTACCGAGAAAACTGATGATAAGAATTCTACCTCCAACGCTACTAGAGATGAAAACAAAGCGTGCGCTCTACACTGCTTCTTAGAAAATATGCAAATGGTATCTTTTTAACTTTGGTTTTAGTTATTTTATCATAGTAAAGAAGAAAGAAAGAAAATTTGCACGTCTATTAAAAAGTTCAGCTGAAATATTTTATTTGAAATCGAATAACAATGGATAATTATTATGAAATGAAGCTAATTTGGCGATAAAACTGGAAAGTAACCACAGAAACTCCTAAAAATCCCAACATAATGTTATAGTGTTTGGGCTTATTCGATACGATTAGAATAGTAGGGGAGACCGGGGTGAATTGTGACAGCAGACAGAGGAGAGTTGTGACATCGTTGATTTTTCGAAACCTATTAACGGATATTAAGATGGCAACAGAGTACGTTTATTAGTTCAAGTCTAGAGCTAGATAACGTGCATTACTGCGAATTTACAAACAGTTCATATATTCCCAAAACATCGAAGATGTCACAACTCTCCTCTGCCACAACTCACCTCGGTCTCCCCTAAGTCTTACTTCTTAAGTCTGCTTCTGAGACTTAATCTCTATCACAAAAATATATTTACCTTTATCTGTCTCTTTGTTAAAAACTTATACTATGTATTCTATATTTTAGACAGGTGAAAATGGTATGCCCGACAGATATTTGGTCACTCACGCAATCACCATGAACGTAAAAAATGAAGATCTAAAGGACTTTTTACAAGAATCTATCGAAGAGTGCTTTCAAATTCTAGATAATGGTAACTGTTACGAAAATACTATGTTCTATTTTTTTGGGCATTGAACGTAGATAAGCTTAGCCTTATGGTAATAGACGTTGCCTATAAACATAAAAAAAAGTCAATGGTATTTTGCCAGCCAGTCTTTTGAGTGAGCAAGCTTGACGACTGCCTTGCTTTCCAAATGGAATAAGATAACAATGAGCATTAACGTTATGACATGACGAAACCGATACCTACATAAATTTACCTCCTCGTTACGGTCTCGGTGTTGGTGATAAGTTCTTTACTTACGAGTTGACCGGTGTAGACTTGCTCAGAATGGAGCAATGTTACTAACTAACGAGTACATTGTGTGGATTAAATATTAGATAATTTTAGTGACTGGTATTATTTTAGTGCAGTTTTAACCCCCGACAGAAAAAGAAGCGTTTTATAAGATTGGCATCTCTCTCTATTAATAATTAATACACGTCGTAGATACCGTTCTTGGCTACATTAAGGATATGTTTTGTTCGAGGGTTACTGAACATATTTAATTTTATGATTATGTCTATTGTAAACTTAAAGAATGTATCTTTCAGAAAACACAGAAGATAAGTGCGAATTTTCGAAGAACCTATTGTTATGTTTGTCGGAAAAGGGGAGGGCTAACTGCGACGACTGGAGGGGAGATTTTCAATTTTGATCTATTTTGTATTAAATTTTATTTATGCTACAATTTTATTTGTGTTACAACTGGATTTGTATAAATTATTAAAACAATTTACTATAAGTGTAAAACATAAAATTTTAATCTTTTAATAGTTTTTATTCACAGGTTTTAGCTTTTATACATTATACTTGCTTAAAGTAAAAGGAGAGAATTAAGGATGTGATCTTAGAATATGTAACTACGTGAGTTCAACTGTATGAGCTAAATAAGCCGTATAGTAATACTATTTAAATTATGCGCTTCGGCTTTACACTTTTTACTCTTTTTACTTTTGAACTGGCCGACCTAATCTAAATTTAAGCGAAATGATTAATTATGTAATAACAACTCTATGTACATATTATAGATATCTTTAAAATACTTTCGGATTTCCGAAGCTTGACGAATATAGCCGACGCGCATAATCTAAATGGTACTACTATACAAGTTTATTGATGCTGTGTTCTAGCTGACGCTAGCCTATTGATATTATTTTAGCCACGAGAAGAAATAGACCAAAGTACAATATTTCAAAAACAATCTGTTGACATATCCTCCCAATCGTTCCAGTAACCCACCTATTTTTTCAGTTACAACTACGCCAGTAAGCACACTCGTATACGTAGAGCGTTAGGCTTCACTAGCCCGATCTCTAATACCACCGATTAAATTGGTGAATGGTGACCAATTATGTATCTTAAAATTAGTTAATTCAGTATTTGTCTATTCTGTCTTAAAGGCATCTATCTAGCTACTGAACATTGTGTTGGTTTTTCTGTTTGCTTGTCCATCAGAAAATATACTACTACTAAGCATCTTCACGTCCATATCCCCGAAGGGGTAGGCAGAGTCACAACCAGAGCACTCACGACTAGCCGAAGACACTAAGTACCACAATGTGATAGGTGGCAAGCCTATCGCCAACAGAGCACATTTCCAATCCCGAGCAACATTTTTTTATTAGAAAATTGGAAAAACCCAATTTTCTTTTTGATGCCCGATCCGGGACTCGAACCCGGGACCTCATGCAGTCAAGTCCAACAACTGAACCGCTAGACCACAGAGACCAATGATATATCTTAAAATAAGTTAATTTAGTATGTATCTATTCTGCCATACAGACCGTAAGTCTATATTGATTATTGTGTTGGTTTTTCTGTTTGCTTACGCATCACAGAAAATATATCTGCTGGAATCGGTTTGCAGGTGAAGTAATTTTTTTGTTTAAAATGTTGTTACATTTCTGTGCAGGCAAAGCAGCGGGTGTTTGTATGTTATTTATAAATAGCTCAAGTTCGCTGAATTTTTTACCTCAAGTCTGGCGTCATTTTTCAGAGTAGCCCGCTCTATATACTTCTGACCTTTATAGTTGTGGAAGTCTCGATCTTGAATATATTTAATTAGAGTAAGTTTAAATTCGGCCCTGTCCTGTCTGTCCGTGATGTCCTGTTCCTCGTTGTCCCAAGTCTCCAAGAATGAACTTTTCTGATGGTCGTATTCTGATTGAAGTTTGTCCAGTCTTTGGCATCCAATTGCTGAATTATGAAATATGTAGATAGTTGTGTTACAATAAATCAATGTCGATTGAGTTTACAAACCAGATGCTTTTTTTTATTAAATTTAATTAAGATATTGTTTGTTGCAACTAACTTAGCGACTTAGCAAAAAGTAGCTAGTTCATACAAAACTGATAAGGATGTTTTGAGACAAATATGTTTATTTTAGGGCGTTAAAGTCTCTAATAACACATTTCGGGACCAAAAAGGGTTTTTAGCTACAAAAGTTCAGAGTGTAAAAATCGTTGGGGATTTTAAGCTAATAAGGGTGGGATTGAAAGAAAGTGTTGTTAAAATGCGAAAGGGCATGCTACAGTGGTACGTTCATGTGGAAAGAATGACAGATGAAAGATTGACAAAGCAAATACACAATGCGAATGTGGATGGATGTAAGTACCCAGGGAGACCAAGGTTGACATTCCACGATCAGATCGGATATCATCAGAGGGCGGTGTCAAGAGTCGCCAAAACCGGCATGTTTTGTATGAAAAGGGTAACGAATGTAAAGGCAGACAGGTTTGTCAGGATCGTGAGGTTTGGCACTCGATACTCTCTGCCTACCACGTTAGGGATTTGGTTTGAAGATATGTATCTATGTATGTGTCCATTAAAATGGCTTGTAGCCAATTTTGTTTTTAATTACTTTCAGGGCTTATAAGCTACGGTGAATCTCATTAAAACTTATGCAATTAAAATGGCTGACATCTGTTAAGTCACATGGTTTTCAATTTTCATGAAGCAGGCAACCTTTTTTTTATATAACATTGGAAGGCAAACAAGCAGACGGATTTCCTGATGGTAAAAAAATTCCGCCGCCTAGAGACACCAAAGGGTGTAATGGTGCGTTGCCAACCAGAGGCCGGGATGTTAGACCTCGAGCAAAAGTAAGTTAACCGGCTACCTTACCCTCCGAACCGGAACACGTCATGACGTTATGGCAGCAGGAATAGGTAAGGCGGTGGTACCAATCCGGGTGAGTCGCTGCGAAACTCTACCTAGTCAGATGTCACGGTGTATTGATGGCAAGCCTATGCTCGCCTTTTACGAGCTGCCTGGCAAAGGAAGGCAGATGATCTATTCTACAAAGGAGCCTCGACCAACACGGGGAAATAATAAAAAATGTGTGTATACCTACTAGTATAAATTAATAATAACACACATACATATCTTCACGCCAAGTCCCTTACGGGGTTGGCAGAGAGTATCGAGTGC
>NJDD01019019.1:12693-31412 GCA_002245505.1 Calephelis nemesis | reverse complement strand
TGTTTTTTATTGTATTAAATTCGTAACTCAAAATAATATTATTTACCATACCTCTTTACAAATCCAATTTATTAATGTAAAAAGTGTGCTAGAAAATCCCTTTTTTCAGTATGTGTTAATTTTTAAAAGAATTTACAATCCCATGGATTCTGTTTATGTACCTACTTTTAAGATTATATTAAGTATTTCTTTTATGAAATTCGAACACTATTATTTGCCATATAAATAAAATTCTAAGAATTAAAAATAAAATAAGCTTTTAACAATAAATTAAATCCTATAAGCCTTAGAAAGTTGTTCGACAGAGATAGCTCCGAAGCGATAAAACCGCCCTCGTGTACTTTAAGTTAGTTATGTTATTTCGCGGATTAAGACAGATCTCTATTATAGCTAGCAACAGGCCTTTAAATTGCAGAAAACTGGAATGCCAGCTCACGAAGAGACCACTACACAGGAAAAACCAGCGACTTGCTTGAGCTTGTTCAGGCTTTCGGTGATCTGGCTTCTCGGAACTACATTGTTAGCTGTGCAAAATTCTTATTGATAAAGATTATTAATTATGCTTATGGAATTCAATATATAAACTAACACGAAGTTTTTAATTACGGCCACAGTTTGAAGATCCGGCGATAGATACATAGCAGGGGGTATAATACATATATGACACAGTTATTTTTTTCTAGAATAACCTTCTTTTACATTGGATAGCCTCTGCTAGATATTATACGATTTTATTTAAATACAGAAAAATATCTAATAACTAGAATAAGTTTCGAGAACGAGGTGTCTCGAACAATAATTGAACAGTTCTAGATCGATTTGTTTGTTGCGGTCAAGGTTAAAATATTAAAATGATTACGTATTCTTAACGACTGCAAACTAATTCTGGCTCGTGACAAGGTCAATGCAGAAGTATTTGATAAAATGTGTGAGTTTTATAGGTTTCCGGAATCAAAATGGCAAAATCAGTTTGTCTCTGTGTTTGCGTAAATACGTAACGCGTAAGCCTCTCTACTTGCTAGTCTTTCATCGATCGATGATTGGCATAAATGTATGGCATGTACAGGTGGCAGAACTGAGTTTAATAAACAATTAACAGTGACATTATGAAATAAACAAAGTGAGGGTAGGACCATTTTATTCACCTAGAAAGGACAGTGTTTTAGTTTTTTCTTGTAAATAAATGCTATATCGTCTAGTACAAAATTTAGTAGTCGAAAAATAACATCGGCATTACAACTGTATGTGCCTTACGTTTCGTTTAGTGCTTAAAAAATAGGGATCGTTCATAAATTATGTAAGGCGTTTAGGGGTGGAGATTGTAGACTGAATGTAAATCGTTACAGGGGGATGCAAAGGTCATGTAAAATTTCGTATTCAAAGTTTTAACATTTTCAAGCTGTATTTATTATGATAATGTGTACCTGAAATAAAGATGTTTTCAATACTTATAACATTATCTCGAAAACCATATTAGTACAACAACTAATATAGTTCCGACACTAAGGTTTGTCTATTTATTTCACTAGCTTCAGATTGGTCAAAACTGTGATGAGTTCATACCATTTTTTGTGCTAAGAATATCTCTTTATTGTGCACTAAAATACATTAAAAATACACTAAAAATAAAACTTTAAAACTAAGTGATACACATTTGACAATAAATATCTATTTTTTTTAAAAAAGGTATTATTTCATAAAAATGCCTATTTCTAAAAAAAACTTTTTATTAAGGGTTTTTAAAATCTTACTATTAAGTAACATTAGCTTCAAAAACTTCTTTCGTAATTTAAGAATGGCTTCTAATTAGCTAGCGCGTTTCTAAATTGTTCACCTTTTTAAATTTAAATTCTTTAATTTGGATAAACCGTATTTATATAATCAAATAATATCAGTTTGTTGTAAAGAGACACATACTGTGTAATAATGTAATGAAAGCTCGAAATTTGGTTCTCTCAGGCTAAATAAAAACTTTACGAAACTAGCGCAACACCAGAACGTTGTTGAGAATGAATGTGAATAGCTTGTTTTGCACAGCAGGTGGTGTCTAGTGTTTCAATAGTGCTAAATTTAAATTTTGATTGCTAAATTATTCATTTAGTTCAAACAGATAGACAGATATTTAGCTTCCAACAGCGGCATGTCAGGCCACTACACACACAGGTCAGTAACCACTTATTCCCGCTGTCACAACATCACTACTGGCCATTGTTGTGTTCCAGTTTATAGGTCAAAATAGTAAATTTACTTATGCAAGAAAATTACAATACCTGACTCGGTTTGAAAACGTACAACCTACTATAAAAAATATTTGTATGGATAGGTGGTACTGGAATACCACATATCAATACAAATATTTTTTGATATCTGGAAATATTAACCTTCTTGGCTTTGGCTAATAATAATGGCCGATAGAATTAGGATACTAAATTATAAAAAATGCAATCTATCCTCGGCTCTTAGGACGCGATAATCAGCTGAAAATAAAAGTCTATTATAGATTCGTAATTTTTGTTTTATAAAATGCGCCAAGATAAACTTAGTTTTAACTTAACTCTGCTTCCGACGTTCAAACTGTCCGTTATTTTTTACTTTATAGGTTCCAACATGGCCACCAATCGGCCTTAGAGCTCACTACGCTAGCCTTCTATGCAACTCTTCGGCCACCAAACGCGCCCGACTAACAATGCAATAATTACACACTGTAACAAACAGTAATGTTACTGTAAACCATAGATTTCATAAACGACCTTGAAATTTCAAAACGGTGCAGTCTATACCTACACTTAGCTGAAATTTGACTTTGTGCTAGCTCAGCATACAGAAGTGCAATATTGGCGAGTCTAGTGCAGATGCACATAATTGTTCCATTTGTCAATGCCAATAATTGACGTGCAGATATAGATAAACATACGACTATTCAAACAAAAATCATTAACCGCACAGTCGTCAATTAAAAGCAATCAATTTTGGACGTTATTTAGTTGAAAACTATCTAAAATTGACAGCCAACCAATACTATGCTACACGTGGATGTTGTGGCTGCATGTATTGGTTGAGCATCCAATTTAGACATTCTACAATAAAACTTGTGTTCAACCAGTGCTTAAACTTTTTTGTATTAAGACGGTTATCGTATTGTTGTAAACATAGACCCAAGTATTGCCAGGTTTAAGTTGAACATTACAGTGTTTGTTAGACTTCTCTGGGGTAGTTCCCTAGAGTAAATAGGTACTATTTTTGTTTTACAATGAGTGAACTTTACGGGCAATTTCTTAGTAAACCCCAAGAGTGTCACAGGCAGAGAAAACTTAAAAGAAATTATTACTGTAACGACAAAATATATTTTTGAAAATTTTAATTTATTTTCATAAAAACATAATTTTGTTTGAGAAAAGTGAAATACACTCTGTAAATTACTTGGAACAAAAACAGTCTGGCTGTGCACCTGGTTGTGCCCTGTCTCTACAAAATAAGCTATTCTTTATGAGTCGTATACGTTTTGACAAAAAACTTCCCGAGCACATTAAAGACGAGACGAAAGGTATTTATATGTTCAAAAGGTTATAACAAGACCGCAAAATTTTTAGATGGTGCTCCCTCAAACAATCTTTAATAAATACACTGTATTCTGTAACATTTGTAACTAAATTTAATAGTTAGCCATACCAAATGTCCTATAACTTCGACTTTTTTTCGCCTCGTTGTCAAAAAAAAACCCATCTTGTAACTTATGGCAAAACTCAGAATCTGTCTTATTAATAAACATAAACTAAACCATGCTAATAACTAAGTTAATAGTCTGTAACTCAGTGTAATAAAAACTATGACTTAGAGTAATTGAATCTGTGTTTATCATCAATAGTATATAAAGGGATAAGAGTTTTTGAAATTCAGAGCGTTTTTGGATAGTGGTGGTATGATGGTTTCAGGAGAAGAAATAAATGAGTCGTATGAAGTATCATTGTATGAAATCGTTGTAACAGTTTATGTTCCAGTAACTTACTGGACGACACGACTGGTGTTTATGATAGTGACAATTCCAGTTTTAGCATTTTATACAAAAGCATCTTTCTTGTCTAAGTAAGATTGCGTCCATTGTAAGGTAGGATAAATCTATCAACACGTCTTGCTCTTTCAAGAAAGTTAGAAGCTATTATATCTAGTTATTGAAATATTGGCCTTTAGTATTTTAATACGTGCTGAATATGTTTTATTTTTCTAGTTAGTTTTGTAATTGATACATAATACTCTTGTCTATTAACGTTATAAACAAATTTGTTGAATCTACATTCTATCCTAATTATAATCCTATCGATAAGTCCTGGTAGACTTAAATTCATCAATAAAAAACTATATTTTCATATTTTATTATAT
Source organism: Calephelis nemesis (assembly GCA_002245505.1). NCBI lineage: Eukaryota > Metazoa > Arthropoda > Insecta > Lepidoptera > Riodinidae > Calephelis > Calephelis nemesis. The sequence goes on along the minus strand of NJDD01019019.1, from coordinate 27,035 downwards.
TGTTATAGCTGTGTACACATCGATATAGTTTAGAACTGGATTGAGATGATTCACACTTCGTGGAATTCACAATATTTTACGAAAAGGCTGTCTTATTAATAAACACGCAGTAAAGAACTTCAAGATTCAACCTCGTATTATAGACTTTAACACACTGTGATACAGACTATAACATCAACATATATATACATACATACATATACATATAAGTTATGGACGGAATGCTAGTTGTGCAGAACTATCAAATTTAATTGACATATTTCATAAAAAAATAACTGTATATGTTGTACAAACTTTTGGCTTGAAATGAATTCTTAACAAGTAAATTACTTAACTCAATTATAATCACAAAGCGTGACTAAGGTCATAGTTTGTATAGTTTTATCCTACCTACAAAAGAGAAACCGGTTTTAAGATTTTGTTGAAAGACCGTTTTTATTTTAGGAAATTTAATTGCGATATGAAGCATTTCGTAGCTATTTTTATTTCAAGTATGCTGGATATGCACAAAACATATTAACTAAGTGCCGACTTTATTAGTAGCCGACTTTTCAATTTAAAAATTAAATCAATTAGGTTCATTGGGTATATTTAAAATTGTCTTTGTTTTATTCAAAACTTCATGGTCATACAAAATACATTAGCAAAAAGGAAGTGTCAAATCTGCCACTAATGGCTGTTTAATAAAAAAAAATTTACCACTAGTGGTAATTTAACATCCTTAAATTATTATACCGAATTTAAAGAAATTCACGTATAATTTTTATGTTATTTCTATTTTGATTTTATCATGGATGTGTCTGTTCTGTCACAAGTGGCTGTTCATTATAAGAACTAGCCGATCTAGCTAACTTCGTACTGTTTGACATATTAAGATACTGACAGTCTGTATGAACAAAATGAAAATATTGTTTTTCCTATTTTTACATAAACGCCAAATCTTACAATCTTTGTCGACCCTTCTGGCTTCCTCCACATTTGTTACGCTTTTCATACAAACATGATCTCCTACTTACCACAATTTTCCCGGTTTTTCTCTTTACAAAAACTTCTCTTATCAATAGCTAACACAACAAAATAAGAAATACCAATGTTGGTTCAGGCATGACTACGAGATGTCAATGGCAAGTCGAGATTCATTTTTATAATTATCTAAGATGATTTTGCCATTGGTAGTGTTATTTCCTATACGTTAATTGTCATACTTATTTGACTTCTTTTTCAGATTCTAATACTTATGAAAACATGACTTAACTTTCCTTAATTTTATATTACACGGAACATATTTGTATAACTGAATAAAAGAGAATGATTAATTTTGTTGGCTCTGGTTCTGTTTTTTCATGTTAATCTGGTTGAATAAATCCTCTGCCTTCCTGCATGGCAGCTCGTAAGAAGCGAGCATATAATATGCATAAATGGGTCATTATAAATTAGACCACTGGTGGTAGAGTGCTGCGCATCAACTTGCCGGAGTATAGGGATCCATGGCCTTGCCTATTTCTGTTTTACAATGATAGTGCCAGGTTCTATTCCGGAGGGTAGAGTAACATTGTGCAATTAGAACATATTTATTTTACGTAGACCATTCAAGAGTTCTAGTGACCGTACCGTACCGTAACGGCCCGTAACCTATCCGGCCCCCTCACTACTGGGCCGGATAGTATTAACATCACGGTCGCAGGAAAGCGACACACCTACAACATAATACGTATACCTCTTGCCTATAGTCCACGGTTATCTCCTCGCTTAGCAACTATTCGTACTACGGGCAAATGTCTATATGTTGAATAAAGCACGATACAATAATGCGTAATTTTATAAACCCCCGCATTCCTTGTTAAAGGATAAACTCAGTACTTCTGTTTGCTAAACCATTGCTTATTAATAAAAAAAATGCCAGTAACATTTTTTTCTGTGACGTCAGTTTACTTAATAATTCTGTAGTTGTTTTTATTCCGTACTTTTTTTAAATATATCCTTAAAAATACTTGACATGTTTCTAGATACTATATTAATTTTATTTATTTTTTCTGATTTTGCTTTCAAACTCAACAACAAGTTGAAAATCTGAAAAATAAATGAATGCGCCTAAAATTGCTGAAGTATAATTATTTACAGAACCAGAGAGAGCTTTAGATTAAAATTTTCAATAGTGGAGGTACATGTCTGATAGTCAATAATAATATGCTAAACGCAGATGACGTGGCAGCATGTTGTTAGTTAAGAATCCAACTTTGGACAGTGTTTAGTAAAACGTGTGATCAATGTGTTTATTTTTTTTAGTAAGACGAACAGTTTTAATGTTGATAACAACCGGAATAATTTCGCTTCGTTATTTTGTTTATTCTGGAATTGTTTTGAATCGCATGAGCCTTTTGATTAATATATTTCAGATGATCTTTTTTTTTTCTTTTAGTGTTTGATCGCCTTAACTTTCGAATTTAGTATTCACGGCCAGATCTTTTTCCGTCCCGAACAGTGGAGGTTTCGTTGTAACTTTCAATAGCGCGGTACACAAAATATATTCAAATAATATTAGGTAGATAGATGAAGTGTTTCAAAAACTACGTTGGGCACGATAACTTTTGATGCTGTCCACCAATTTTCTTTTCATTTTTACCTAATTAAAATTTAATGTTAGGAAACTGATTTAAAAATACACAATGCGTATTAATTGTGGTATTAATATAAGAATGACAGATTTCAAATTCGTTTTTTAATTTGTAACAGGATTTATGGCCTTTTTCGTTGGCCTTAAGCATATGTACTAACTGTGTGCACGTATTCAAGATTAATTACCTCATATCTTCTTATCTGCTTAATGGATGTGTTTTACTGATTAAATTATATGTATATTTTTTGCAGTAGTATGTGTATTACGAAAGTTCTTTTAAATCAACATATCTACTACAATGTGTATATTTATTTATTTAAAGAAAGTGAAGACGTTTAACAAAATAGGATGATGCAACAAAACTTAACATTAAAGAGCCAATAGCGACATGTTTTCACGAATATTATTAACAGAAATTAACTACATTCCTACCTAAGTATCATAACATTTCTCAAGTAAAGGGAAAACTACATTAATGTATTAATATTGCACGAGTATATATATATGCAAAAGTCATTTTAATGTCACAATTTGTTCCATGTTTGGCATATATTTTATTTTTTCAACAAGCTGAAAAAAATATGAAAATATATGTAAAGGCTAGATTAAAAAAAACTGATCTATTTATATCAATTTTATAAAAAGAAAATATATCGCCCCATAAAGGATTACAACCTGTAACTTTTCGTCTCAAGCCGACGAATGCTCTAACCCAGCGTTTCGCAAAGTGGGGTATGCGACCGCCTAGGGGTTCGCCATTCGACGGCAAGGGGTACGCGACAAAATTTACGTTATGGTGCTATGATGATTGGCAAGTGACAGGCACGTGCGTTACATATGGTGGCGCTAAATACAGAAATTGACTTGATGCGAAGTCAGAATAAAAGTTAAAAGTATCCAAAACCACTCCTAAAATTGACAGAAAAGAAGCACACCCATCACATTAATGGTAATAAAAAATATTTCTTTTCGCACTTAATTGTTACCTTTTATTGAAATAAAAACATAATTTTTGTGAATAATCAACTTTACTGTTTTTTTTGTGGGGGACTTAATTAGTTACTTTAATTTTTTTGTAGGGGTGCGCTGTAACATGGAATTTTTAACAGGGGTACGTGGAGCTAAATGTTTGAGAAACCCTGCTCTAACCGTTTGAGCTACTGCGGATTCGGATTAACGCGGATAATTATGTCTTAAAGATACACAGTTCTGATTTCCTACTACATGAGTTCATCGTTACAGATGAAATTCACATTCATGGCCCTAACTTCCGTTTCTCTCAAGGTATTTTTATTTTAGCACTGGCCCTGTGCTTGGGTTAAATTACTATAAATTTTAAAGGGCGGGCTTCTACTGAAAATGTAACATCTATTCTTTTGCTAAGCTTGTTAAATTGTCACTTGCTCGCCGAATGAGTTCTGTCTATAATAATTATTCGAAATAGAATGACGCAAAATGGTGTATTAAATATAGTTGTGTTTATTGGTTGGTATTATTGAGAAGATCGACATTGTTGCTTGCTATTTTCAAAAGATACACAAGATCAGCTATATATTGTTTAATGGAGAGAGGTATACTATGTTATTGCTTACGTAGTGTTTTAAAAGTAGTTTTCAGATGTATATGGCACAAGTAGTCGGTAGCAGAGGTTTCTTCTAACTTTATTAGAATTCCTTTAATAATCGTAATATATTTATTGACATCGTATTTGTGATGCATATTCAAGATTGATATGTACGAATGTGCAAAATAATCTTTTAAAAGTCATTCCAGGCACACATGAAAAAACCAAGAGGTTTAAACGCCTTAGCTACGATGAAAGTCTATGTGATTAGGTACTAAAGAGAATTTTGGAATCATAGTTCACTACAAGATCTTTAATTATACTGTTGTTCACAAGCTGTTGGTTTGATTAATGATGACAATGAGTATGATGCTAGTGTTGTCTGCTTGTCTTTTAGGGGTATTGGTAACCACTGTAGATTTGCTCGAATTAATAGATCATGTTTGTTCTGTTTACAATATGAGTCAAGATGCACCAGGTCAGCCTGCAGGTTTAAAATATCTACAGCTGATCTAATGGTATTAAATATTTTCATATCATCTGTAAAGCATAATTATTAACTAAAATGGAAAAAAAATTGAGATATCATTCACAAATCTTAAGAAAAGCGAAGGCCTATGCAAGGATTTTTATATCGTTAAAATAATTGTTTTTCAAACAAACTAATGCTTTATTTACTAGGAGTTCCAGAATAGGATTGTTTTGAATTTTTTTAAATAAATAAAATGTACGGGACAACATAATGTACGGGATACGGGTAAAGTTTTACATAAATGAAACAATCTAGAGTTTAAAGTAGACTTTACCATCTTTTCGTGCAGGTAAAAGAGGAATTTATATTTTATTATTTTTCGAAAACTAAGAAAACCGGAAGTGCTTTCGGCTTTGCTCGAATGATTATTAGAGAGCAAGATTAAAAATATATAAAAATAAGTAGTTAAACTATATCTTCTCGAGTGCACATTTAATTCATTGTGATATTTGCTATAAAAGAAAAGCGAAATATCTATCTACTTTGAATGACGAACTAAACGTATTTAATTCAAACGTCAGCAACAAACCCTATTTTCGGTGTGATTTGTAAGCCAATGACTGTAACTTGATTCCATTCTAATATTTTTTTGTTTGAATATTTACTATCAGCTCAATGTTTTTTCAATTTTCTATAAAAGTAATATTTAACTTTTTGGATCGTTTAGATATTCACCAAACTACTCACTTAAAGACGTTCTAGACCGTTGTGTTCCTTCCAACCAAGGTAACCTTGGAGGAAACTTTTTCCGTCTTCCAATTATTTTTAAATTTGGATGAAATCTTCGGACTAGATGGATGCAAACCAATGTTTACAATAATCTAGAACCCCTTATTAATGAATCATAACACAAATAAGAACCTACACATTACGCATCCCGAGTACATCCCAATAAGTCAACTTATCTAAAGTCAAAGTTCACATGTCTCTTTGACATTCATGACCTTCAACTAGGTAGGACAAACTAACTCCCTTTTTTTTATAATATTGGAAGGCAAACAAGCAGATGGATTTCCTGATGGTAAAAAATTCACGTCGCCTAGAGACACTAAAGGTGGTAATGATGCGTTGCCAACCTGAGGCCGGGATGTAAGGCCCCCAGCAAAAGTCAGTTTACCGGCTACCTTACTCTCCAACCGGAACACGTCAATAGCAAGCATTGACGTTATGGCGACAGGAATAGGTAAGGCGGTGGTACCAATCCGGGCGAGTCGCTGCGAAACTCTACCACCTAGTAAAATGTCACGGTGTTAGTGACGGTAAGCCTATGCTCGCCTTTTACGAGCTGCCTGGCAGGAAGGCAGATGATCTATTCTACAAAGGAGCCCGGACCAACACGGGGAAAAACCCCATAACTGGTACTACTTTGCATTCAGGCTTTACATCTGCATAATAAACTTCGACAAATCAATTATTTTATAAGATCTAGATAACTTTTAAGAGGCATATCCACCAATTTCACTGACTATATTGGTAAACTTTTAATCAGTGATTTATATTGATTTGATACACATAAAAAGCTAATAAAGATGTTTATCCCTAGCACCTTATTTTTTGTTTTTTCTTTTGGCCGAAATGCTAACAGGTAGAGAATTCTACACGCACTATTAGCTCGAATTCTTTATTATGTCATTCAACTGTTTTACTACTTACATTACGAAACTTAGCGAATATAGCCGTAGCGCATAATTTAAGCAGTACTACTGTATACATCTGTGTTGGCATAAATATAGCTGTAATAAAATTACCTTACCTTAAATTGATAATTTTAAATACATAATTAAAAGTTGAATAAATAGTATCGCCTGTGTGATCTAACGGTTCAGGCGTTGGGCTTAATTGTAAGAAGTCCCGAGTTTGATTCCCGGGTCGGGCAACAAAAAAAATTTGGTTTTTCGAATTTTCTAATAAAAAAAATATTGCTCGGAATTGGATATGTGCCCAGTTGGCGATAGGCTTGCCACCTATCACGCTGTGGGACTTAGTATTTTCAGCTGATCGTGGGTGCCCTGGTTGTGCCCCTGGTTGAGCCTCCGCTTGCCTATTTCGGGATATGTTCAACTAGTTGATTGAATCCCATGACTACTAGTTCATATTGTTAGAATCTCCTTAATTTTTTTATGCTGCGAAATTGTATTCGGTTTGGAGGGTAAGGTAGGCTACCTTAAGTAAGTAACCTAGTTAAGTAAGTTTACCTTCTGGTAAACTTAAAAAGGCCTATCACCAAAAGACATCCATCAAGATATGGTGAGCACTTTGGGAGAGTCTGCTCCATCGTATTCCAGTGTCAAGAAGTGGGTAGCTGAGTTAAAGCGCGGTCGTGAGAGCATTAAAGATGATCCTAGTAGTGGAAGGCCTGAAGAAAACATCGATAAAATTTGTGATCTCGTACTGGGTGACCTACGTTTGACCATTGGTAAGACAGCTGAGATAACAAACAGTAGTAGTTATGGCCGGGTGAACACATAATAACGGAAGAGTTGGGATTCCATAAGGTTTCTGCTCGCTGGGTCCCGAGGTTGCTTTCAGCTGAACAAAAACTAGTTCGATACACAATTTCGCGAGACTGTTTGGAACTTTTTGAGACTGATCCCGAGTACTTTTTGTTTAGATTTGTTACCATGGATGAAAGCTGGGTTCACCACCATACTTCTGAATCAAAGCAACAATCCAAACAGTGGGAAAGATCAGACTCTCCTACACCGAAAAAGGCTAAGGTCGTTTTGTCGACTAACAAAGTCATGGCTTCTGTTTTTTGGTATGCGAAGGGCATTATTTTTGTAGATTATTTACCGAAAGGTCAAACTATAAATTCAAGTTGTTATTATTATTATAACCTTCTACGAAGACCCAGGGAAGAAATAAAAGAAAAAAGGTCGGGAATGTTGCGTAAGAAAGTTTTGTTTCATCAAGACAATGAACGTGTTCACACTTCCCTTGAAACAATGTCTGTAATCCATGATTGTGGATACGAATTGCTGTCCCACCAACCTTATTCGCCGGATTTAGCCCATCGGATTATCATTTATTTCCAAATTTAAAAAAACACTTGGGTGGCTCGAAATTTTCGACCAAAGATGAGGTGATAGTCGCAGTAAATGACTATTTCGCCGACCTTCCGGAATCTTTTTTTTTCGAGGGAATAAACAAGTTGCAGGTCAGGTGGAAGAAGTGTGTTGAGCTAGATGGAGACTATGTCGAAAAATAAAAATAAATTTAGACCCACTATTCTTTCATTTTCTTGGTCGGGCTTAGAACTTTTGGATCCACCCTTGTAGTTTCTCAACAATCAGGATATTTGTCTGCTTTTTGTCTTAACCAAAAATCCTTGTATTGTATTAACTGAGGATGTTGTTATTTAATAGGAGAATGTATTTCTATAATGTTGCAAATTATACATCACAGTTAAAAATAATTATGGTATTAGAAATCTGGAAGGTTCTGATACGTGTACAACGTTCCATATTTTGTATGGGTCCATTTGAATTGATAAGATGTATTTTCCCTATTCATTAATATTTAATAAATAAAAGATTGAATCGCTTTTCTTGAATGAATTATGTAGATTATCGCACATTTCAGTATTTATTTGGTGTAAATCACTGTTTCCCAAACATCGTTCTGCCATGATCTGGAAATTCGCAATGCCCCTTTTGTGAAATCCAAGCTATTCACATTTTGCATATAAAAATTACACATTTATCGTTAAAAAAGTTTTAGTTATATATCTTGGGTAACGCCTATTTATATATTGTCCATTTACTTACAAACTCAATGCGTCGATCGATAGCAAGTAGGCATTATTTTAACATAAGAAAGCGATTTTGTGACCTGGTATTTTATGTTGATAGCCCGGTACCGCGTCACGACCCACCCATAGGAAAACGCTAGTGAAGATGTAACAAGGGGTTCGCAGATTTAAGAGAAGTAGTAGTTTTGTAACAGAATTTAACTTATCGTCAAAAAAAGCTGCAGCCCAGCAGGGATCTATGGTTACCATTTGTTTTGTTTTGGAACCTAAAATGGATTGGAGATAGGTTTAGCGGAATTAGATGTTTGAGTTCGAACAACAATAATAATCATTGACACCCATAAAGGGTTAAAGTAACTATGAATGCAAATCGGCCACTGATTGACAAAGACAAGCCCGCTGAGTTATTTGCCGGATCTTCCCAGTGTGTGTCCGCGTTCCGATCCGGTGGTAGTTTTTAGTATTATGTACTCGTCACAAATGCAAATTGTAAACTATATTTCTTTAAGTGTATTTTTTTCTAAACAATATTTGCACGCCCCTAGGCCAGGAGTAGTCCTTCTTGTGTAATGTACCTAGGTAATCTTCAAGACCTACGACTGTACCTACTTCTACAAATGATTGAATTGAATAAAATATTCTTCTTTTTCTTTTATAAATATGGCTTTCGATCATTTTTCACGACTTTGCCAATGTCAAGTCAGTTATTATTAATTCTTATACATAGTCATTAGTCACTATGTACAAAGTCATGTCAGGTCAGGGTCTTGAGTAAAGCGGTGGATTTCGTTACTCAAGCTCATCTAGTGAGATTTGACTGCAGCGAGTAAATAGACGATACACTAATTTCTTCATGATTTTTTCATTTGTGCACTTCACTAAACAAAATCTAATTCCGACCTAAATTAACCAATTTCACTGAATATAAACACGAAATTCAATAACTATGAAAAATTTACGACCATCTTCAATCATGGCGCCCAAGACTCGGAACGAAATATTTATTGATATCTATCTAAAACGCGAATTACACTATAGGTTTGCTGTCACTTACCAGCCAATAAACTAAGTTTGAATGGTGGTACCAAAATGAATCATAGAAATAGGAATATGTAAAGAAGTGCAACAATGTTCTATAGCAAATTTAGTTGTATAAATACTGTTGGAATCGATCTTAACAACATCTCTTTGTCTCTTTTTAACAAATGTTGATATTATGTACGCCGAAAGAGATAACGTCATTTTTGTCTATGCTAATTTTGGCGTCTATTTAAAGTGACGACATGACAGTTCTCATGTTTGCCAAGAATCCATACTTAATGTAATTTATTTAAAAACACTTGTACTTTCCACAATATATTTTATTATTTTTTATTTTTATAATTAAGCCAACCGGTTTCGCTATACAAGCATCATCAGGGCTATATAACAACTAATAAAATATAAATAATAAAATATATTGTGGAAGGTACAAGTGTTTTTAAATAAATTACATCAAGAATGGAATTCCACCAAGCTCCGACGATAAGAAGTATAGAATCAATCCATACTTAGTGTTCAATTTTTATAGTGATGTACTATTACAATAATCGATATTTTATTTTACGTTCCCAGAAAAGAATATTTGGACAAGATAAGAACGCATACCATTGCGACTGAAAAAATCAATCATAGTCTAGCTTAATAAGAATTCTTTCAAGTGCTCACTTATAAGTAAAAAAGTGGTTTGAATGTAATCTGTTAATTTTTTTTGTACCGTTAATGAATCTTGTTATAAATATTAAGAGTTAACTTATATAAAGAATAAACATATTTGCACGCCACAATGTAAAAAAACGTGCTCGCGAAAAGTGAACAAATATTCTTTCTTTCGTTTAATTACATTTCCCTATTTAGGTATAATCAAATTGAGTAGCACAAAGTAAGTAAGGTGATAGTTGCGATTTCTTTCGTTATGTAAATAATAATTTTTATCTATTTGCCTAAACTTAACTATCAATCGTCACTAATAGATCATGTATCGATATCGCTACTCTACTTTTTTGGACATCCTTATAATGTCAAATTGATAGCCATATTTAGTAGCCAACGGCAGCCTTTTTTCGTAGGTATTTGATGTCCATATACTTAAAGGTCAATGAAAATATATGCATATGTATGTCAGTCACATCTTTCACACTAAGTTATCCGTCAATCAATTCAATGACTGGTTGTTTAACAGCGAAACCTATCTGTAATAATCGTTAACAGCTACCTACCTAGTCTGCTACGCAGTACTGACTTCGCACCAAAGATGCTACGCTGTCGGATTTAAATCGGAGCTGTTTGGTGGCTATTCTAACACAGAAACAGATTGAGATCTGCAGAACTCTATGACGGTGCTAGCAGTGGCTACTGTCATTGGTAATTGTGGTGTTAGAATGTCCAAATAAGCGGAAGCGCGTCTTCAGCATATGGTAACGTTATTTCTTCTCGTATATTTCGGCCCTGGAGTTGGTCCATGTTTCTCTATATCAGTTTAACAAGTCCAACACCATTAAGCACCTCCAAATTTCACATTTCCGCCACCATGCTTTAATGTCACTTTTGTGTACTGAGGGTCGAATGCTGTATTCGGAGGGCGTTAAGCATATCGTTTCCAATCAGAACATACCCTGTTAACATTTTTCCATTGTATTACTGTCCAGCATTCATAATTCCTAGCAAATGTAAACCGAACTTGCCATAGACACCGTCTAAACATGGGTGCCTTTCTTGCTATCCTTGTTTTCACGAGCAATTCTTGAAGTACCCCTGAGAACGCTGAAGGGTTGTTTTAAAATTTTCTATACTCCTCGTTAGACCCCTTTAAAGGGGTATTTATTGATTTGCCAAAATCATAATATTTCGATTATATCGCCGAGATGACAGTTCTAAAAGGCAAAATTACGCAAACAGTGCCCTTGTTACTAAGTGTACTTTTATTTTTAAGGGAGAATGGGTAAGAGCGTACCCAAACACAAAGTTAATTGTAGCAATACGAATTATGTCAACATTTATTGCTCTTATGAAGTACTTTAATTAACTCACAGGCAGCTAAATAATCGTGTCGTACGCATTTGCAAAGAGGTACCTATATATTAAGTTATATAATTATACAACTACCAAATTCAAAAGTTATGGCCTGAAAACCAAAAACTGCTCGTTAATAAGAGGACTTTTTTTTGGAATGACTAATGTGTTGCCAACAACGCGGTTTTTACAACTTCACCGGGCTTTGTAATAAGAGGACGTGTGTCATCTAAACATATGAGCAATCGCAAATATTATACCTATATAATAGTTAATAATACACTTGTGTGGGTAGAGCAGCTGTAATCCAATATTATTGTTCCTGCCTAACAGGAAGGAAAACAGTGGGTACGTGTGTTCATATAATGAGTATAGATGTGGTACCTGGCTAAAGAAAGACATGAACCTTTTAGTTGGTCCTGCCATTGCGTGGGACGATATTATTATTGATGATTACCTTAATTGAGAAAAAATATTGAACTATCTTTTTAATAGTTTTCCTAATTATATTGAACTTTAGTACCTACTATTACATATTATTAAAGTACATGGTCTAGGCCTCCTACACTTGTAAGGTATCTCACGTACCTATTTGTGTTGATTTTAAACTACAATCCATCTTGAACACTACCCTGATATTAAGATCAAGTATTACAAAAATTAATAAATACTCGTAATAATGAAAATTCAGTTTTTCTACCGAACACATCTTTTTTCTCAAATTGAATTCACTCTTACTGTCTCAGAGTTAATTGAACTACTTCATTAGGGCTACAAAAACTAACACGTCTCATAATGTTAATGTTACAAATTATTTTATTTTGGGTACAGAACTCATACTTAAATTACCCATTCTTCTTTGAATAAAAATAAAACTATTCAGCGTTCTTAATTGTTTGACCAGCCAGCTGGTTTATATATGTTAAAGTGTAATGTAAATTTTTATACATGTGTTATTAAAATAATAATGTTGTAACTGTATGCAACGATAGTTTAGTTAGTGGTTTGAAGTTATTAATTTTATGCTTTTTACTGGATTTAAAATATGATTATACGAATTGGAAAAAGTTTTGAAGGTAAAATGAGGACGCCTTATAAGAATTTATTGAATATTGTGTTATTAGATTCATTTCCATTGGTGAATCTCTTATTAATTAAAAAAAAGAGATACGATTTCCTTTGGAAGCTATCGGTTAGCGATAAGGTTATCAGGCGGGTCCGAATTTGTTTAGATTGCCCGGACATTTAGAATGATACCCTGACTCCAGAGTCGCAAAAATAACTCACATGTCCAACGAAACGAAAAATAAATCTAAAATACGATTCACTTAACGGCTTCCAACTTTTGTGGTTTAAAAAAAGTCAATATTAGTTGAATCACTTCGTCTCCCATGGGATATCATGATATGATTAATGCTGATATATATATGCTATCTAGATAGCATCTAGATGCTACTCAAGAATGCCGTATTAAACTAAAACGACTACAAACTGTAGGAATTCGTATTGTTTTAGAAATTTTACCAAATTAAGTATATAAATAAATTTTCTATCCGTGTAGTACAAAAACCTCAATTTTCGTTGTTATTTTTATAACGTTCTGTGTACACCGTGAATTGAATTAAAACATGAATGCATCATTTTTACATTATTTTGACTAGTTATTGTCTGCCACAATGTCGTCGAATTTTGAACGTTCCCAGTAACTCTGTGAAATCTAATAATCATTGTTTCACATTTAATCCTGCAAGGAATTCTTCGTCTAATGAACTACTGTTTTCATGAGATATGCAAATTTGTTTGACGGATGATGTACAGAATGTAAACGATGAATAGTAATAATATTGTTCTTGGACTAAGGTATTCGAGGAGGCTCACATTGAATTATTCAATACCAGATTACTTTTTCTTTATTACGTTTATCAAAATACTCTTTCAATATTTCGTAGCATTCATTTTTATATATGTTGATAAGTGCATTATAACAAAGATTTCATTCTGTACTTTTTACCATTATAAGATTTGAAAATTATTGACCTATTAACGTTGATATATTAACGTTGCCCGGGATTGGATAAGTGCCCGTTTGGCAATAGGTTTGCCACCTATCACATTGTGGGACTTTTTTGTTTAGTTTAGGAGACGCTAATAACAGTTGTAAGTGTAATAATGTTCGTTAAACACCTGACAAAAATTAGATTGTTGCGTGGTAAGTACAATTAATTATACCACCAAATTCCCAAATAAAAATTGCGTATTTGTTTTTCATATTATGTGTACTTTTAAATTCACGTTAGATTTATTAAGAAAGGGTGTAGACATGTATTTAAAGCTTTTGCTCCGAAAACTCCGCCGGATATAAAAAAAATGGAGCAGTTTTGTAACATTTATAAGTAGATTTTTCCACGTGTTGTTCCGGGCTCCTTTGCAGAATAGGCCATCTGCCTTCCTGCCAGGCAGCTCGTAAAAGGCGAGCATAGGCTTACCGTTACTAACACCGCAACATCCTACTAGGTGGTAGAGCTTCGCAGCGACTCGTCCGGATTGGTACTACCGCCTTACCTATTTCTGCCACCATAACGTCCAATGCTTGACGTTGTCGTGTTCCGGTTCGGAGGGTAAGGTAGCCGGTAAACTTACTTTTGCTCGAGGCCTAACATCCCGGCCTCAGATTGGCAACGCACCATATCACCTTTGGTGTCTCTTCGCGGCGTGAATTTTTTACCATCAGGAAATCCGTCTGCTTGTTTGCCTTCCATTATCATAAAAAAATGAAAATAATTGACAAAAACTAATTTAAACTCGTAGGCAACAGTTGTCTCTATTA
>NJDD01019019.1:0-12184 GCA_002245505.1 Calephelis nemesis | reverse complement strand
AAATATTTTTTTTGTTCACACTATTATTAATTTATATTCATTGAAGTTTTTAACACTGTTTTCTTAATTTAAATTCATTAAAATTATTTTCTATTTTTAAGTTCGGTTTTTTATAAAAAGCGCGTTGTTTAGTTTTTTAAAACTAATATTTATTTTCTACTAGCTGTTACCCGCGGCTTCGCCCGCGTAGTCTACTTATTTGATATTTAGCTCTCCAACACTGCTCGTTAAAATTTTAAGATAAAATGTAGCCTAGGTATATCGCTATCCAAAGTTTCATATATTTTTTTAATGTTATTTTAACATAACAATTTAGCAATTTTGTCGTCAAAACTGAACATACACTTTCTCTTTTCTAATTTCACCTCAGATATATAGTAGGAATACGTTATTGTTTCCACAGTTTTATCTGCACTTCGGCAAATCCTGTGAAATTAAACTGTATAGCAAGTTATGGAAACCTCTAACAGATTTTTTTTCGAAATTTTAGAAATATACATATCGTCTCTGAGGTCTAACCGTGCGTCTTCGGAATGACTTCTTGAAATCTTGGGTTTGATCTCCGGTCCGGGCAACAAAAAAACACAAATAGAAATTGTGAAGTTTCAATTTTCTACCTAATAGTAACGTTGCCACTTGCCCGGGATTGGATAAGTGCCCGATTGGTTACAGGAATGTCATCTACCAAAATGGACTTAATGTCTTCGGCTAGTCGTGAGCGCTCTGGTTGTGCAGTTAGGCAGAACTTCGGGGATATCTTCAGAAACTCACATTTAGAAATTGTCATCTACCAAATTGGATTTAATGTCTTCAGCTAGTCGTGAGCGCTCTGGTTGTACAATTAGGCCGAACTAACCCTTCGGGGATATCTTCAGAAACTCACATATTTAGAAATTGTAGCAACAAAATTGAACTCTTCAGCTTTTTAATATTAGTTTGAACAGATTCTGCGATAAATTTGACCTTGCACAGAAAAATGTCCTAGCATAATGAGGTGTCTACCTACTCTAAACGACGTCATTTGAAAACAATTATTGCTTTTGCGCATATTGCTTAAAAATCTTCGAGATTCGTTAGAATTGCACAATAAAGGAGACTAGCAGCTCAGCTGTTTCACCAAGCCACAGTCTTAATACTAACAGTCGGCCGACTCATGTACTTGCACAGAGCAACGCTGGGGGGAACGCGGGGAAGCGAGCGGCAGGGTCGGCGAGCGCAAACTCCATACAGTTTGCGCTCTCTATCTAGAAGGGTTTGCACTCGTTATTTGTTAAAAAATATGTCATAGCGTATTTTATTATAATGTATACTTGCTGTCTTGTAAATTTATAATGGTTTACAGAATGTGTTCCGTTTTTAGTCGTAAATAAGCCATCCGGCTTGCTGACGTTTCGTCCACAACATTTTCATCCACAATGGATGAAACGACACCTTTTTATTTTATTATCTTTCCACTGTCGATTCGTGCACCATTAAATTTTTTTTTATACAGTCAGATACAAAGATTTAACAAAATAAAGCGATCCATTTAGGTATATGTTTTAAACTTTTATATATAAATTGATACCTAAATCAAAATCACCAATTACTCAAGATTTCATTAAATTTTTTTTTTACACGTATGATTAAGTTTAGCACATAATAGTAATTAGTATAAAGTTGAAGTGGGTAAAACAAATCCAAATATTTTATGGATAGCATGGTGAAAATTATTTCACTCCTATGTGCGGTACGAAGCATAAAAGCTTTATAATGGATTCATAAATATATCACATACATCACATACTGTGAATTATACATTATGAATGATTTTACATTCCCCCCGTGTTGGTCCGGGCTCCTTTGTAGAATAGACCATCTGCCTTCCTGCCAGGCAACTCGTAAAAGGCGAGCATAGGCTCACCGTCACTAACACCGTGACATCTTACTAGGTGGTAGAGTCTCGCAGCGACTCGCCCGGATTGGTACCACCGCCTTACCTATTCCTGCCGCCATAACGTCAATGCCTGCTGTTGACGTGTTCCGGTTGGAGGGTAAGGTAGCCGGTAAACTGACTTTTGCTCGATGCCTTACATCCCGGCCTCAGGTTGGCAACGCACCATTACCACCTTTGGTGTCTCTAGGCGACGTGAATTTCTTACCATCAGGAAATTCGTCTGCTTGTTTGCCTTCCAATATTATAAAAAAAAATTTTTAGTTTGAATTGATTATATCTGTGATTAAAAATAGTAAGTAAGTAATGCCAAATCAATGTGGCTGTTGTCACATATACTATATTATGTTTTTTTGTTATTATATTGTTCATTAGCATAAAACTTTTTTATCTGACTGTACTAAACAACTTCAATAATTTGATAATGAATGAATCGTCGGTGAAAAAATAATAAAATAAAAGGTGTCGTTTCGTCCATTGTGGATGAAAATTTTGTGGACGAAACTTCAGCAAGACCATCATCGGTTTCATTATTAACTTCACATTTTTTTATTTGCCATTTTAAAATAAAACTTTTAGATGAAATGTTTAAAATGTTATTATTTGACAACCCTGACCCTTGACTGACTTGCCGTGAGTAGGTATATAAAATGTCGGCATGGATTCAATAACAAAGGAGTTGGACTACTGGTAGGTAGAATTCTTTATACTGTGACCAAGCTAAGTAATAATACCTTACCATTAGCACAACTCTGCGTTTCATCTTTGAATTTTAAGGGATCACAATGCCAAATAAAAATTAAAGGAGTATTTTTATACTGTAACGTGTGGTCATAATAGAATCCTGCATCAACAAAAACATTCCTATTAAACCTTCTGAAAATGATTCTACTTTGAGCTTGACGCTGAGCGCTAGCTGATCTTCTCCCTTGCGTATGTGTAAATATCTCCAAGTCCCTCAAAGATACTTAACGGTCAGCCTATTCCGCAAGTCTGTTGAGTCTGTGTATGGAGTGACCATTGTCGAATGCTAGCAAGTGATCATAATCCACAAAAACACTATTCTTGCCAAACATTTTTAGAGTTTCCCTCGTTTTTACCCAGGTGACCTGGTGACCATGGGACCACCTCTGAAACAAAAAAAACGATTTTCCAAACGAACATTCATCACCTCTTTACCCATTCTCCCTCATTTTTAGTGATAAAAAGTAGCCTATGTTCTTTCGTTCACCATAAAGTGTCTAAATACAAAGTTTTACTGTTACAGCTGTAAAAATGAAGAATCCATATGAACATTCATCCCCTCTTTTTACCCATTCTCCCCTATTTTTTGCAATAAAAAGTAGCCTCTGTTGTTCCTTAGGTTCTATTCTATTTCTGTACCAAATTTCATCAAAATCGGTTCACTGGTTTAGGCGTGAAAGCGTAACAGACAGACAAACAGAGTTACTTTCGCATTTATAATGTTAGTAGGGATTTTTAACCAATTTCGCTATGATTATGATATTAATATTTGCTATTTTGTCATGTGTTTCATAATTTCTTTGTGTGTTTTTCGTTAATAATAAACTAATGTTAGTATGTGGTTCATTGTTATGGACTTATTGTAAAAATTACTGTTAAATATTTTTCCTACGCAAATTGTACCACCTCCGTTAACCCCCATAGGTGTTGATTTTCAAAAAACGCTTAGATATGTATCTCATAATTTGTATTGCAAAGCATTATTTCAGTGTCACGCAAAATATTTTAATAGAATTAAATTTTCCAGACAAACTTAGCCACCCCCTTTAACCCCCGATGTGGGTGAATTTCGAAAAACTCTGATATACGTTTTTCATCATTTGTATTAAAAAGCATTAATTCAAAGTTTCATGCAAAAATGTGCAATAAAAATATTTTTCTCATACAGACTTTTCCACCCCCTTTAACCCCCAATGGGGGTGAATTTCGAAAAACCCTGAAATACGTTTTTCATAATTTGTACTAAAAAGCATTAATTCAAAGTTTCATGCAAAAATGTGCAATGAAAATATTTTTCTCATACAAACTTTTCCACCCCCTTAATGGGGTTGAATTTCAAAAAACCCTGAAATACGTATTTCATCATTTGTACTAAAAAGCATTAATTCAAACTTTCATGCAAAAATGTGCAATAAAAATATTTTTCTCATACTAACTCACCCCTTTTAACCCTTTTAGGGGTTGAATTTCCAAAAAATAATATGCCTATGTCCTTCTCATGAATGCAAACTGTCTACATACCGAATTTCAGAAAAATCGGTTGGGTGGTTTAGGCGTGAAAAGGTAACAGACAGACAGAGTTACTTTCGCATTTATAATATTAGTGTGGATTTACGAATAAGTTTTGAGAGGGGGCTATTAATTTTTTTAATTTAATCGACCTTTGTCGCATTTGATTTTAAAAACAAATTATATGTTTTTTTATTTATTAGTGTGGGCTACTGCTACGGCTACGTGTCGTGAGTGAAGATTTTTTGTTTCCTTGTATGCTAATGATGTATCATCTTTATAAACTGTCAAGCCATACTCGTTATTCGCCAATAAACAAATGTTTCGATTGTACTAATGTAGTTTTGTCAATGTTATCTATATCCTGGTTTCAACAATCAAGCAAATCATTTATAGTAAAAAAAATGTTTACAAGGTATGTATGAGATTTAATTGCTAATAGCTACCAAATACTAAAACTCTTCGAAGCATTTATTATATGATACTTATCAATTAAAAGAAACCTTTATTACCGTGACAACTATACAGTTTGAAAACAGAAAAATAGCACCGAGTGCTTCTTTTATTTTTAAGTTAATACATTGGCTGGTGTTAATTTAAATTTGTTTTGTGATCTGTTAGGAATGTTTACTGGTGAGAAATCTGACACTGCTACACGCAGCAATTTATTACCTATTGACAGTAAATAAAAAAATATTAATACTCAAACTTGTTTGACTGGTTATTAAAATTTCAACGTTTGTCACACGAAAACTAATATAATAAATGTTGAAGACACTAAGGGCCACTTGCACATTCCCGGGTTACATTTGACACAGTTAAACTGTCAAATATAAGGTAATTTAACCCGAGTTAGACGTTAACTCAATGTTAAAGACTTAAACCAGGAACGTGCAAGTGGCCCTAAGGCTACCAGATTTTTGATATTTAACCTTGACAATATTTGAAATAAAATTTGCATATTAAATGTCCCTTGCAACAAACATAGAAGTAAATAAAAATAAGTATATTCACGCCCATACGGTAGGCAGAGGCACAGCCAGAGCACCCACGACTAGCCGAAGACACTATATTCTACAATGTGATAGGAGGCAAGCCTATAGCCAACCGGGCACATATCCAATCCTAGGCAACGTTATTTTTATAAAAAAATTAAAATCATCAGCTGATACTCTTTTAAAAACAATATTAAAACTTCTTGTAAAATTAATTAAATGAATGAAATTTGACAAGCGCAAAGACATGAGCCTTAATAGTCACTATATTTTAAGCGTTGATGTGTCGTCTTCTGAATTAAAACATAGTTCAATGTTGCGTAGTTTTTGTGTTACTTTTTCAACAAACGGAACGTTATTCGAGGAACCAGGTATGTCTTGCGTCATTGTTGTTGACACCAGCAGCTAATAGAGAAAAAAGCTATGACAGAATTATCTTTATCACACCTTCAGGAATCTTGCAAGCCCTTTTGTCATTGTTGAATGCATTAAGGGGTTACTAAAATATGAATTACCAACACCTTTAAACTACATCCAAAAAAGCAAAAAATAAATATACATGCTCAACCAGATTTGTAATTGCGTAATTAGCACAATGTACCTACGTAAATTAAAATAAAGTTGTAATACCCAAAACGTCTCGGGTGTTACAGTTTTAAATAACCCAAAATCGCTTAACTATGTAGTAATAGTACACAATATTTAGCTATTTGCTTGCGACATTGGTGGTGATTCTGCTATTCACAAACTAAACTTATTTTAGACGCAAGCTATCTTTTTCAAATAAAACCAAAACAAAAGAGATGGAAGATTTTAGACAAGTCAGATTAGTCCGGACATTTCGAATTGTGATGTTTTTAAACAACATTTTTGGAGTGATAGATTAAACGTCGGTAGAAATGTTGTGTACAGTCTAATCTGACAGCACCAAATGTGCAAGACACCAGAGCAAGGACTCAGGCAAAAGAACAAAATAAAAAGTTTCGTGATTCTTAGGGTTTCGTAGCCAAAGACTGAAAAACGAAACCCTTCTAGATTAGTCATGCCTGTCTGTCTGTCCGTCTGTCCGTCCGTCTGTCCGAATTTCACTGCCACTTTTTCCGAAACTATGAGAACTATTCTGTTAACTTGGTATGTGGATATATATTAACAACCGTATTAAGATTTTCACATAAAAATAGAAAAAAAATTTGGGGTGTCCCCTTACTTAAAAATAAAACTTATTTTTTAATCAAATCCGAAAGTGTGGGATAGGTTTTAAAAAATGCTACTGAGGTTTTTCATATAATTCATTTTCAACTGATTACTTTGCGCGAACGACACTTCAAAAGTTGTAAAATGTCCCTTAACTTCTAAAATAAGAAAACGATTAAACAAAAAAAAAATGTAATGTACATTAACATGTAAACTTCCACCGAAAATTGGTTTGGACGAGTTTCGTGGTATTTTTAATAGGTACAGTAAAATCGACATTTAAAATAGTTGTAACCATGGTTTGAAATACCGGTATTTTTAGGAACCGGTAGTAATGACCTTGAAGCAATACCGATACCAAGGCGTTACCTGTATTGTTTGTGCCGGTAGCAGAATCAGTACCGGTACTATTGGTTTAAGGGTTTTTATAACGGTACTGGTCCAATAATACCGGTATAAAAAAATCAAAACTTATCTTATATTTCTTCAATCAAAGATATCTCTGTTTCTTCATGGGAGATTAAAATAATACTGATACCTAAAAAGTGAAATTGGCTACGTAGCACTTGTGTTTAACGGGTACCCGCTTTAATTAATTTTAATTGGATACCCGCTTTTATCGGTATTAGTACCGGTACCGACGCGATACCGGTATCTAACAAGTATTTATTCGGTATTATTTTAATCTCCAATGAAGGATCAGAGATATCTTTGATTGAGGAAATATAAGATAAGTTTTGATTAACTTCAATTTCCAGAAAATTCCTTAGTTTATAACTACAGATTCTTCATTAAATCCTACACTTATTCCAAATATTTTTGAGATTAGTATAATAGACTTATTCTAAAGTCGGGTAAAGTTACTTTAAGTGGAATTTACATTATATATTTATACATATAAAAAACACTCGTTTTTAAATAACTTTACTTTGCACTCGGTACTTCATGCCTAACTGACTTGGCGTGAAGATATGTATACATATGTGTAAAATGACCTACGCCTTCAAATATTTATTTGCAGTCCGGATTTCAAGTTATTTGGTGACTTTATACTAAGTGTTG
The DNA here is from genome assembly GCA_002245505.1 of Calephelis nemesis. NCBI lineage: Eukaryota > Metazoa > Arthropoda > Insecta > Lepidoptera > Riodinidae > Calephelis > Calephelis nemesis. The sequence continues at coordinate 4,747 of NJDD01019019.1, read as the reverse complement.
TTATTTATGTAATTTCTAAACTACAATACTTTAATAAACGTGGATTACGAATTATTAATTTATACATCTTAACTTTTATCCCTCTCCTACGGGAACCCCTTTAGTTAGCGGGTTGAAAAGTATCCTATTGCCTTCTTCGAAATCCATAATAGCTATCCAGCAAATTTCGATCGGCTAAGTAGACTCGGCGTTAATCGCGGTCATGATACAATCAGACACATATATTATAAATGCGAAATTTGTAAGAATAGCTGGATATTTGTTACTCTTTCACGCATAAATTATTGAACGGATTCAGATGAAACTCAACAGTACTTGAAGCAAGTCCTTTGTTTAAAACATGTTACTCTGCGATATTAAGCATAGTCTAACTAGACTCTACTGAATATCACAGAGTGTAATAAGAGTAAGCTAGTTAGCCTGTCTTAGACCGGTTGAATAGTCTTGACCGTGCTTACTGGCTTGCTTGCTTCATATCGCATAGTGTAACAAGACTTTAACTTGTTACTTTTTCAATTCAAAAGTGACATGATTCCGTCACTACAATTTTTACAGTCCTCTCTTGATGCTAGTAAAATTAGGAAAGTTTGAACAGGTATAATGTTATTTTTTAAAAAGCAAGCACTATCATAAACATAATAAGAAATAAAACGTATCTCATTGGTGTGGCTATAGACACGATAGGATAGAATCACATCAATAATTCAACGGACGTTGATTCTTATTTGTCAAATGCACAAATAAAAGTTTTTAGGTAATAATTCCTATAACCCAAAAACTTTTTGCGGAAAATGTTGTTATTTTTTTAAAGAACTTGTGAAACCCTTATTTTATAATATTAGAGTAAATCGTACCTTAACTCCTACCCCATTTATTTAACTTCACATATGTACTTGCAATATGCTCTGTCAGCTTGGCCGGTATAAATAGATTAGTTTCGGGAAGTCTTAAACTGAAAAGGCAAGAAATAGTTGCTAATCTTGCTCAACTTTAGTCGTAAACACAAAAGTACTGACATACTTAGAAAAGATAAACTTGCAAATATTTATTGTACAAAAGGATGCATATTCCTATTGTTTTTTGAGTTATGGTGAATAATTTGAATAATCGAAAAATTAATTTTTTTAGGGGATCCCCGACAAAATCTATTTTTGATGTAGCCAATAATCATCTCGATCGCGTCAGCTTTAAAAAAAGCCATCGCGTTGAAATCGGCCCTTCTATTTAAAAGTTATGATGCCACAAACAGATACGTCAAACTCATAACAGTCCTCGTTTTCCATCTGGGGTTAGTAAACTTATAGTATATACCACCACATGTCATAATAACTAATAAATCACCATTACAAAAATCCATAACAAAATTGGCCCATCCGTTTAAAAATGCCACAAACAAACACTCACATCTAATTTACAATACCTTTTTTGACGTGCTTTGAATAAACTGCAAAGATTACGAAAGAAGATACCATGACTTTTAAACTAAAATCCACAAGCCACCTCCCAGTTCTGTCATAGGGTCTTAGTCATTTAGTCCTCGTTATCAAAAAATATGAACAGATCTAGTAACAAGTCGAAACTATCGACGAATGCCAATTCGATGGTCTTACCAGTAGGCATTTCAGGGTTACTTCGAGCTCCATAATCAGACCAGTTCAGTTGAACTAGCATTCGTTAGTGTTTAAACTGTTAGGTCTTAAATATCTATAATATGTACATATGTTCAAAATTGAAATAAATACCCATAGTGCGTCTTTTATCCATTCGTATGCTTAGAAATAACCTGGAAGTGAGCTGATGGCCTTGAACTCGTTGACAGATCTCTATAAAATATAGCTAAGAACCATCACGATCACAAAAGCTTACAAACCAAAAAAAACGCATCTAAATCGGTCTATCCGCTGAGGAGCTACGATGCCACAGACGTAGACACATACACACATACACGTCAAACTTATGACACCCCTCAGTTTGTGTCGTCGTAATTATTATTTAATGAAACTCACTTCGTTTAGTAATTCAATGCATTTTAAAACAGCCAAACTTTAAGAGCATAATACAAGCAGTTATTAATAAAGTTATTCTTATATTTATAACAAACCAGCTGACCCGACAGCAACTAAAGCAAAGTTCAATACAAAAATTATTTTGGCTGTGGGCTGCTGCAAATATAAGGGAGGTCTAAACGGGGGGCCAAGTTCTATGCAAAATCTTAATATCTATTTTTCGGAACAAAACCTACTTTTAGAACTCAGATTTTAAATAACAGCAATTGTTATAGGTATCCAATAAAGCAAAGATAGAGTTTAATACTTATTCTTAACGTTATTTTGTTCCGATAAATATATACTTGGATTTTGCATAAAACTTGGCACTCATTTAGATCTCCATTGTTTTTGCAGCAAAGCCCACAGCCATACATAATTTTTGTATTGAAATTGACTTTCCTTTTTTACACTAATGTTTTGGTTTGGTGGGATGTTTTTCCAAGAGACTTTTATACCTTTAGGACCATCAGTTTAATTTCGCGTTAAGTTGAATTTTGTATATGTTGAATTTGCAGAATGTCGAATCTCATAAAGATGAATTCCCAACATGTTGAATGATCAGTTCCCAAAAAGTTGATTTCACGTAAAGTTGAATTTCATAAAGTTGGATTACTAACATGTTAAATTTGCAGAATTTTGTAGCTTTCACGGGATTTGGATAGATTAAAAATCATATAGTTGACATAAAGTAGTTTTAATGACTTTCGGACCAAGAAATTGTTACAGTAAAATAAAAATTATTAAAAACCAAGTTTTAATCTGATTTTTATGAAAAAAAAAATATTGCGGATATTATTTTTCTTTGGAGTTGATTCAATAAATGATATTTATTTTTTTATTTTTTGAAACACATTATTATTGAAAATATTAGCGTTCTGCACTTCTACACGTAAGTGTGCCAAATTTAATGCTCCTGGATCCTCGCAATTATCGTAAAAAGGGGTCCAAGGTTTTGGCATCACGTATTAATATATAGTTGTTTCAATTGTACTGTTCACGTATCGTATCATTTATAATTTATAATAATAATAATGATAATATCTTTATTGTACACAAAACGTTATCACAAACATAAACATAAAGATAGTACAGTACAATGGGCGAGCTTATCTCCAGCAACAGAGATTTCTACCAGCTGACCCGTAAAAAGGAAAAACAGAAACAAACACAAACGTAGACAAGTGTAGATACACGATTTGCTGACTATGAAGCACTTAAAAAATAATAAATATATATAACATCTAAATAAATATATAAATATAAACATATAAATATACATAAACAAATATATAAAATACAAGAACAATTACATACATAGGTAATATAAACCTATATATGTGTACTATAAATAACTAAAAATTCAAAGTAAAAAAAAAACAAACGACGACTAACAAAAAAAATCATGTTTGTGAGACATTTTTAAAGACATATAATGTTTCACTAGCACGAATTTTATTAGGTAAAGCATTCCACAGCTTAACAGCACGAAAAGTGAAAGACTGAGAATAAAAAGCAGAATTACTAACAGGGAAACGTAACAAGGTTTTAACATGAGGACGACAAGGGGATTCAGATGAATGAAGGAACTGAAAGGAATCACGGAGATAACTCGGAAAGTTCGGATTAAAAAGGATCTTATATAAAAGACAGAGTAAATGAAAATTACGACGTAAGCGTATAGGTAGCCATCCTAACTTAGCCCTATAACTCGAGACATCATTAAATTTTTTGAGACCATAGATAAATCTAATGCAAAGATTTTATAGTCTTTCTAATTTATTAAGTAGTTCTTCAGTAGCGTCAAGAAAACATGTGTCGGCATAATCTATTATAGGAAAAATAAGAGTGTGTATAAGTGAAATTTTCGTTGTAAAGGGAAGGAAATTTTGGAGGAGCTTAAGAGAATGAAAAGCATGATAAACCTTTTTACTAATATTGTTAACATGGAGATTTCACGAGAAATCGGAGGTAAAATTTACACCCAAGTTAACTGCAGTAGTAGAATAATTTATAGGCGAATTATTGTACAGAAGAGCGGGAATATCTGAGTTGGCAATTATGCCACGCATGTAACGACTACCATTAATTAAGGCCTGAGACTTAATTGGATTCACGATTAATCCAAAGGCACTAGCCCAATCATAATTCGTTTCAAATCCTCATTCATACTCTGAATTGCCTGAATAACATTCTCAACTGGAAAATGACTGTAAAGTTGTAGATCATCTGCATATAAGTAAAACTGAAGTAACCGCATTGATGAAAGTAGAAAATAGGAGTGGAGAAAGAACACCACCCTGAGGTACATCTGCACTTAATTTTATCCAATCTGAAGATGATTCGCCCGAAAGAACACACTGTGATCTGCCACGTAAATAAGAACCAAACCAATCTAAAACAAGAGGAAATATTTAAAGATCTAAGAACTCCCAACAAAACGTCTAAATCCACAGAATTAAAGGCACTGCTAAAATCCAAGAAGACAATAACAGTGAGAAGTTTTTTATCCATAGCTTGACGTATATCATCGGAAACACGAATTAGTGCTGTGCCCCGGACGAAACCCAGATTGGTTCGCATGTAATAGTTTGTTACATCTAAGAAATTTTAAAAACTGTGATTATTTTGTTAATAGCCTACCGGTAGGTAGCCGGTAAACTTACTTTTGCTCGAGGCCTAACATCCCGGCCTCAGATTGG
>NJDD01018924.1:0-14235 GCA_002245505.1 Calephelis nemesis | reverse complement strand
GTGTGCTTGTGAAGAACTATGTTTCTTTAAAGCGTCTTTTCCTGATGTGATGTTTATTACAATTCTTACAATAGGCATAATTTTCGCCTTTACGACTATCTTGCAGCCAACCTGGAAATTCTTCTTCCCATTCTTTTCTATAATATTGTAGATATTTTTTTCTTTTTACACTCGCACTTGTGCTTGGCTCCTCGTCAGACGACATTTTAACTTAATTATCTGATTTTGTAGGGAAATAAAATATATTGAAAGATAGGTACCATAGCCAGGGCTGACAATGTTTAAAACATTTGTTTTAAACATACGTTTAAAACACTGATTAAAACAGTACAAAAGTATGTATCACGTTTAAAACATGATTAAAACTAATTTGTTTTAAACATGTTGAAAACACATAAAAAAAACTCTTTACACTTTTACATTCAAGAAATTAAAAAGCTCATGGTATATTTTTTACTAAAGAGTTTGCAACATCGATGTTACTAGATGGGATTCCCCTGGCTGACAAGCGGTAATGCGGTGAATGAATGTTCATAAAACGCGGTGATTTCCCGGTTCGCTTTTGTTCAGCTAGATCAGGGGTGGGCAAATTACGGCCCGCGGGCCGGATCCGGCCCTTGAGAGGTTTTAATCCGACCCGCCAAGGGCTTTTTTAGAAAAAATGTGAACATCCTTAAAAAAGTAATGGTCGAAATGTTAAAAGACCATTGAAATTTGAACAATTAAGGTACTGAATCGATACTTCAAACATATATATATTGCGTATTTCATATGTTAAGACTTCATAAATAGATTTTATTTTAATAAAGCATTATAAAATAAAATAAAAAATGCCTTATGTTATCGTTATACAACTTTTTATAATCGTAATATTTATTGCTATTTTTAGGTGTTTTAATAAACCGGCCCGCCTCAAGATTACTCATAATTTAGTGGCCCGCCACTAGATTTTTTTTAAATTTACCGGCCCGCGGTCAGAAGAATTTGCCCACCCCTGAGCTAGATAGAACAAAAACCGTTAGCCGAACGAAATCGATCAATTCAATATTCATGATCTGCATGTGTAATGTTGTGGACACGTATTTTGTTAACGTAATTGTTTTTGTTCGGCGTTATTAATAAACAATTACGGTGCGTGTATGTGTGGTGTGTTATTTGGGAAAAAAATATGATAACAGGGTGGAAGAAAAACCCGCTTTGGCGGAACTTTATAGAAATTCCAGCCTTTTCGAGTTCTACCACTGGAATTGGCGGAAAAACACTCAGAGCGAGAGCAAACACATTGCAGGACAAACATGGTGGGCCTGACTGCTCGTATAAGAACACATTTGCAAAAGTGTTCAGATTATGCATCTAGAAATTCAAGTGCATCCACCTCTTCTGCGAGAATACAAATCAGTGAAAATGATTCAAGTGATGATGGTAAGAAAGTAAATAAATGTACTTATACCTAGGTAATTCATTAACTATTTGTCAAAGATCAGTGAAAAACAATGTCATTCTGTTTACAAAATGTTAGCAACACTTTGTAATTTTTATTTTGAAAGATTTACCCTCATCGGACTGGTCGCCTAAAGACGCAGATAAACTTAAAGCAAGATTTAAAGCCGCAATGACACCAGCACATTTCGCTGCTTAGGTATATATTAGACATCAATTATAATGGAGAAGGTCTATCAGAAGAGGCGGACACAATTGGCATGGAGTTTTTAAATTCAAGCTGTCCGAATGCCATGAAAGATGTCCTGGCGTACCGTGCGAGGAGTTATCCTTTTTGGAGTAGGTACATGTTTAAAAAAGACCTTTAAATGAAAACGCATGTGTCTGTGTGGTGGAAATCAGTGAGTACTAAAGTGGGTCCAGGGATGCTCGACATTACGTCTCAGTTATTAACTGCAACTGCTTCCTCCGCAGGAATAGGAAGGCTATTTTCGTCATTCGGACTGGTACATTCAAAATTAAGAAACAAGCTCGGCACAGAAAAAGCTGCTAAATTGGTTGCAATTATGAGGGCTCCTAATAAACACAGTTCGTAGGGGGAAGTTGAGGGTTGAGTAGAAGACAAGAGATGGGAAGGTGATGGAACTTGATTGCATTTATTTGATTGATTGATTGAAATAAATAATTATTATAATTTTAATAAATAAATACCTTTTGATTTTTCATTTTATACACAATTTACGTGTTTAAAACATGTTTAAAACAAGTCAATTAAAACAGCAACGAACCATTAATAAAAAACATGTTTTTTTTGTTTTTCAACTTAAACATGACGTTTTTTCTTTATAAAAAACAGGGTTTTTTTCAACCCTGACCATAGCTACCCCCTAGCTCTAGCGTACTACCTATCTATTCTAGTAGTTACCTACCTATTATCTAGATACATAACGAGTACGTAAACACTAACCTACACCCTAAATACAACCTGACACAACATTGTAATCAATATAAAATAGGTAGGTGGCCTGATTGACTTAAAGAAAAAAACTAATTTCTAGGCTGAAGATTTCTTTGCACTCTGTTGTAAAAATCGGTATCCATTGAAGAGTTAAATACAAGTGCGACATCGCCAATTTTTCTTTTAAGGTATCGGTGTTATTTTAGTCTCTCACGAAGGGACAGAGATATCTTCGATTAGAGAAAAAAATATAAGTAATATATTTTCTTGTACCGGTATGATTAAACCAGTACCGGTACCTACTAAAAGTACAGGAAACGCCTTGGTATCGGTATTGCTTCAAGGTCATTGATACCAGTTCCTAAAATGCCGGTATTTCTAGCCCTGGCTGCAGGACATTAGTGGCATCCAAATTTAGCGCACGCAAAGTATCCTGGAGGGTTGTCGTGTCTCGCTACAAGCTTTTCCATGTTTTTTTTTTTTTTTGTTTCGGCTGCCAATTTTTGGCAACCTTCTAGCTCCCCTGACATAATCAAGGCCCTTGTTTACTTTTTGTTTTTCTTGTTTTCGGGATATTTATGTTTGTTTTCACACAAAGGTGAATATGTGTATCTATTATTTCTTGTCTATTTATATATTATGCTATTATATACTAATCTATTGGTCTTATTATTTGTGTAAATTTCTGAATAATGTGACGAATTTTTCTATTTCTTTGTACGGATAGGCTGTTAGCTGTTGTTTTCATGTTGATATTATATATAATTTTATATATTATTTAACATGATTTAGTTTTCTTTATTTACTTATGTATTGTAATTAATGACTTAATTATTTACCAATTAATCACTTAATTACGTAATAATTTTTTTTTCCTTTATATTGCAGGAATTTCTCAAAGAACATCGGGTTACATGCGTCTGGTTTGTGAATTTCTTAGTAAGTGTCCACAATAATAGTTGTTTTACTTTTTGTTTTAAATTTTTAATGATTATTTCACACGTTTTACTTAAATTTGCCAAATTGTTGATTTTAAAATTTTTTAAGTTTCTAATTTTATTAGTTTTTTTGTTTTGTGTTAAATTGTTTACTTTACGAAATTGGGTAAGTTTCCTGTTCCCAATTTACTGTCATAATTTTAAAAGATATTTGTTTTACCGTTATATTTATATATTTAAGTTTTTGAGGGTTTACATTATCAAATACAGTACCGTCACTAATTAGATGGAATATTAGTGGGTTGACGTCGCTAAGTTCCTGCAGTATGGTTGTATTTGTGGCGTCGGGTTTTGTGCCTAGGGCAACTTTAGCAATAAGCTATAGTTGCCCTTGCTATAGTATCCCATTTTTTCTTTATGGGGCAGTCACTGCTAAAAGCGTTGTGGTCCACACTTTCGAGCTTGGCTTGGGAACAATTACAGCATGAAGGTATCATGTTTGTAAGCCATTCCCCGCACTTTGCTCGAGGAAAGCTTTTCCATGTTGTGGAAAATTGTGGAAGCTAAAGTGAAACTACTTCACGAGGTGAGTCCTTTATGTTTCTTATTAGTCCCAGGGTCTACAGCTCAAAACGCAAAGGGGTAAATAAATTATCTAGTAATAGGTAAAACTTAACAACGCTACACACAGCAGCGTCTAGATTTTTTTATTATTACTATTTTCATATATTTTTTTAATTAGCTTCGGCCGTAGTGCATACAACTTCTAATTTCTAATTTCACTTATAGCTACTGACACAAAGTACAAGCTGCAAAAGAAAAAAATTTATTACTAGTATGAAAATTATCTTATTATTACCACTTCGTCAAAATCACAAGTAGCAAAAGAAAAATAATTTATTAGTAGGTATGAAAATTAGCTTTTATTTCCATTTCATCAAATTACAAGCACAAAGTACAAACGAAAGCAAAAGAAGTTATCTTTTATTACCACTTTAGTCAAAATTTCGTACAAATGTACTTTCCTGTTAAAGTTGGGTTGATTTAGGTCTATATTAAAATTCATAATTTAAAACTCATCTAAAGAAAACGGGCGTACGTTAGTTGGTAATCTTGCACTACAGGTGACGCACCCATAACATCTATGATGTCTATAGGCCACGGTTATCTCTTACTATCAATAGAGGTTTATTCTAACTTGTTGACCTCTCATGTACATTTTTTTCCATTCAATTCATTGACTTCATATTAAGTTTTTCTTCGCTTTTTTCAGTAAATACTTTTAGAAATACAAAAAGTATTACCAATACGATAAAAAAAAGTACCTTTACGTAAAACCGAGGCACTCACGACTAGTCGGGAGTCAAATTTCCCAAAATGAAATAAAAAACATTGTTTGTTCGGATCCGGGAATCGAGTTCACGACCGTGACACAAGGAACCTGCAAGTGGCACTAAGTAAGTACCTATGTTAATAAAATTGACTTCGCAAGACTCTCTGAGAGGCCAGTACATTAGAAAGAGTCAGCAATATTTGGAAATAATATAAGTTATTTATTAGAAGTGTAACCTCCAGCTGTAGAAGTCTATAGCTTCATGGTTATTTCAAATCATTCACAGTTCGTACTTGTGCGAAATGTGAAAATGTTTTGTAAAACATGAATACGCCTCGCGCGAAGTTCATTCTATAAATAGTATCAGTTCTAATGACTGTATGGTTCAGTCTATGGTCTGACGCAAGTACAATCAAGTGCAACAATTGAATAGAGACTTTCGGCGCCCTTTTAAAAACCTTTTTGTATTTTTTTATAACATTGGAAGGCAAACAAGCAGACGGATTTCCTGATGGTAAGAAATTCCCGCCGCCTAGAGACACCAAAGGTGGTAATGGTGCGTTGCCAACCACAGGCCGGGATGTTAGGCCTCAAGCAAAAGTAAGTAAGAGGCTACCTTACCCTCCGAACCGGAACTCCGAGCAGGAATAGGTAAGGCGGTGGTACCAATCCGGGCGAGTCGCTGCGAAACTCTACCACCTAGTCAGATGTCACGGTGTTAGTGACGGCAAGACTATGCTCGCCTTTTACGAGCTGCCTGGCACAGGAAGGCAGATGGTCTATTCTACAAAGGAGCCCGGACCAACACGGGGGGAAATGTTGTAGTATTTTTGTTGGCATAGACAATTATGCATGTCCAAGAAAGTAAGAAAATCGTGTCATATCCATTCATATTTGTGATTTATTTTATATCCAAAAGGTTGTGTATTTGTTAAAGTTTCAAATAAAACATCTATAACACAAACCAAAAGTTTTACGCAACTTTATCCAAGCTAAAGTAACGAATCACGGTTATGAACGAGTACTAGCTAAAGCGCGATACGCTTCGTCACTTCTCCGCATAAATCCTTGCCGATACCTTGAAATCGAGTTATGAGTAACGACACGTTACTAACTTCTGAGGCGTATTCAATTTGCTTAAACTATAGCTATAGTCAACCTGGAAATATGTAGTCCATGTCAAACCCTCTTTATTCTTATTACTAAGTGAAACACTTGTTTTGTTTTAAAATTTATTGCAAAGTATGATCTTAATAAAAAAATATTCACATAAATTAATTTCAACAAATAATAATAGTAGGCAGAAGTCCCTAACAACAATTTTTAATGATTAATATTAGTTAATCCTCCACAAATGCGAAAATTATATGAAAATGTTTGTGATTTTGCTTTTATTCATAACGCCCTTACTAATAAAAGTTACGCATCTTGTGATCTGGTGTGTAACTATATTTTGTTAGCAAAAGTGAAGTTACACACCAGATCAACGGGCGCGTAAAATTTATTAGAAAGTGGCTCAGTGTATACCTGCAAAGCTGGGCATTAACTCGTTACTCTGTTAATAGTTAATCAACGTTCTTAATATTTCAACTAACGGATTTACTTTTAAGTTAACTTTAAAAACTTGTAACGGACTCCTTAACTTCCGTTAATCGTTAATCCAGTACCTACTATTTACCAAGCACCTTGCCGAGCCGCCGATCGATAAGTGAGGCAGCGCGACGCAAAACCTCAAAGAGCAAAAACAGTTTAAATGGCGTAAGCAGCAACGAGAGTAACAACGACGATGATGAGGAAAAAGATTTCTATTCTGTCACTCAGTCTAAAAAATGCTTAGCATATTTAAAAAGTAAAGCTCAAATCTTGTTAAATATGGCGTGACATGAGATCAAACGACGCTTTTAATGATGCAGCATTCCTTGGAGAACAGATTCTTATCAATCTGTTTATTAAATATACCTATTAATGCTATTCCCTCAAGCGCTGCAGTTGAACCAAGCCTTGCTTTCAGACGAAAACTTCAACAACTTTAATGTTTATGAGGGGCAATGTTCACATTATGTCAGATGTCTAAATTAAACACTAAAAATTGCAATACTTATCATGTGTTAACGGATTAACGACTAACGTCAACTTGCGTTAAATCTTTCAAAATGTAACGCTTTAACATATAACGAAGTTAACTTTTTTAGTAACGGATAAGCGATTAACGAAGTTAACGTTTTTAGTAACGGATTAGCGATTAACGAAGTTAAATCTTTGATTAACGGTGCCCAGCTTTGTAAGCCTACACTGTTACCCAGTTTATTCGCTTGAACTGTAGTAAGACATTACAAACAGAACTTCACGACAAACGTTCTGGATATGAATAGTAAGTAGGTGAACTATCTAGAAAATATATAAATCTGACGGTACATTTTGCTCGAGTTTAATGATCCCAAATATTATTTTTTTAATTATTATACACATAGTTGAACTCCTATTTTTTTTATTAAGACACATTTTTTTAGATATTTTATATTAAATGGATGGCCATAAATTTTTACTTATTGTCGGCAATAGCAATCCCATAACGATTGTTGATAGTAAATTCACACTGTGGTTGTCCAAAATATTAATCCCAGAAATGTGCTTTGTAGACACACTTGAATGCGAAACTATCTTGCCATCTTTGTCTAATGCTGAAAAAAAAACAATATATTAGCTACATTTCCCTATTAAACATTATAATGTATAAAAAAATAATAGGGATAAACTCCTGAAGCTTAAGTGTTTTCATGTCTCGAGTGTTTGGGAGATTCTAAAGTGTTTAAGGTACTATTCGCCCGCGAATCCATCAGTGTAAAATAATTGCAATTTTTGTGCAACATTTCAATTCCATCCTATTTTAGTTCCTAGGGGGTAGACGATTGAAAAAGAAATGATGTTTGAAGTCGGTTGTCTTAACTATATGCATCCAGCGGTTAAGCCGTGAAAGCATAACAAACGACAGACAGACAGACTTTCGCATTTATATTGGTTATAGTGGTTAATTTGAAAAGAATATTGAGAAAATCCTGAAGTCTTTATTTATGTCTCGTAAGCACATATTTTTGGCACTATTATATTAAATTATGCCATCTTTATTATTTTCATGTTTCATTACGTTATCACACCAGATACTTAAAAAATCGCAAAACCGAAACAATTTTTATACAGCTTTTACTATACATAAGCTATAACTCATAAAAAGTGGCTAACGACCAATATTAATTACCTATCTAAGAGATAGTGCTATTTTAAATCACTTACCAGACAACCACTTATTTCTTAAAGATGAACAAAAATATCTTAGCAACCAAACATTAGTAGGCTTATCTAAATATTAATTTATTAATTTTCGCCGTAAGACAAAAAGCGGAAACATATGTAAGTAAATTCAATTTACAATAAAAGTGAATATTAGACTAAGAACTCACGGAGCGGTTTTTACCTGCGCCCGCGGAGGTCGCGGAACTGTGGTTTTATTTCAAAACTCACGAGGCCGGTAATTTGTGCGGTCACACAGCCGTCGCGGTTGAAATCATAGCTCGCAAATTTGTACGATCCTACCGGCGAGCGACCGCTGCCGCAGGAACCGCTAACAACTGCGGGCGCTGCGGGTGTAAAGCGCGTCGCGAAATGTGCTCTAACTTTTTGCATTTAAATAAATCTACATTTCACAAAACTTGCGGACCCGCTCCGTGAGTACTTAGGCTTATACAGCAATAATTATAATGTAACATTATAGGTACCTGAATATTGAAGAGTAGCGCCCAAGAATGAATCTACCAAACTGCCCAAAAAGCCTGCTAATGCACCATACATAATTATAGGCCACTGAGGAGGTGCGTATGCGAGAGACATTTTATCAGAAAAACATAAAGTAGTTATATAATGTGAGATTCCAATGACTAGTCCTCCAGCTGTACTGCACAGAGTCCCAATAAGACTAACACCTCCATTTGTCCCTTTAGGTACTTTCTGCCCCGTTGTAATTAAAATAGGATCAGTCTTGCTTAGGGCTGTGCCCAGTTCGGACGCCCATGTATCACCGTTGCAACATGCAAGGACACCTAGAACAATGTTAAAATTAAAATAACAAAAAAATATTCCTCCTTTTTTGTGAAAAGGCTGTGCCCAGTTTGGAGGCACCTGTGTCACCATTGAAAAATGTTTAAATTAAAATGAAAAACACTAATAAATTCGTTCTTTTTTGTGATAGGGCTGTGCCCAGTTTGGAAGCTCAAATGTCAGTTGCAAGGACACCTAAAAATGTTAAAATAAAAAAAAAATATTAGTTTCTTTTTGCTAAACTAGCAAACAAGCACACGGCTCTTCCGATGGTAAAAAATGACCGCGGCATTTAAACATCATTGATGATGGTGCGTCGCTGTATTGTGGCCAAGATATCGGTATGCAAGTGTATCGGCTACCCTACCTTCCAAACTGGAACATGATAGTCATAATGGCGGCAGGAACAAATAAGGCGGAGGATCCCTACCCGGGCAAATCGCTGCAGAGCACTCTATCACCAGTTGTCTTGTTGGTAATGACTTATTTAAACTTTGCTCTCCTCTTACGAGTTGCATGGTAAAAAGGCAGATGGTCTACTCCACGCAAGAGATCCGAACCCACACGGGATTTATATATTTGCGATATTTGTGTCGGTGTCCCTTTTTAAGTATAAGCGCATGACAGAAGTAAAATATTGTTTTTTTGCTGTTGTTTCTATGGATTTTATCTCCTAACAAAAATCTTTAGACTATGTTAAAAAAGTTTTAACTTTAATATAATTTATTTTATTGAATCAGGCGTTACTGTGCGGAAATCCATTGTAAAAGATGTAAAATAAGCCTTTATTTTGCTAATTCCGCGTAAGCAGTGAAACTATTGTGGCAAATAATCCTCCAAACGACACAGAATGTGACAAGCCTAACTGACGTTCTCACCACCCACAAACGAAATAACTTGTCACGTTCTTCACATGTGACAACCCTACCTAAAGTTCCCACCTCCCACCACCGCGACCAGATCACAATTAGAGTCCGAACACGGGAAACAAAAACACTTGTCACGTCCTTCGCCATCTTTGTCGAAGCACTCTCCACAGAGAACTCCAAATCGCACTCGACGTACGTTACGTGAGGTACGTATACATACGCCTCGGTGTCGAGGATTGGAGGAGTGTCGTTTGGAGGATTATTTGCCACAACAGTTACACTGCTTACGCGGAATTAGCAAAATAAAGGCTTATTTTACATCTGTTTAAATATAGTCGTCAGATTTATACCTACGCAAAAAGTCTTACATAGGTCAAAAAAGACTTAAAACATTCCTGCGTTCAGTTGTTGAGTTGGTGATTAAAATTAGATTGTTATAATGTCTGTAAGGAAATCCGTCCTGCATGAAACCCGAAATTATTTTTTTAAAAAGAAGAGATTTTCAATTTGACTGTATTTTTGTTACACGACTACTCGGCCAATAATGGACCGATTTTGATTTTTTTTGTAAAAGTAGGTCATGATTTCGAGGTGGAAGTGAACGAAGTGACAGGAAGTGGAGGAGGAGAAGTTTCAACTAGTGAAATGGACTAAAAAATGTATGAATTGCTACCTAAAACTTACTAACTTTAAAACTACTATCGAGATGTTGATAGCATTGATATGGGCTCATCTCGAAATCATTTGCTATCTTTCAAAAAACAATATTAAAACTCCTTTCGACTCAACCGGATTGGTACCACCGCCTTACCTATTCCTGCTGCCATAACGTCATGACTTGTTCCGGTCCGGAGGGTAAGGTAGCCGGTAAACTTACTTTTGCTCGAGACCTAACATCCTGACCTCAGGTTGGCAACGCACCATTACCATTTTTGGTGTCTCTAGGCGGCGTGAATTTCTTACTATCGAGAAATCCGTCTGCTTGTTTGCTTTCCTATAACATATATATATAAAAAAAACAGAGACGAGGCAATGAAATAACTGAAGTTTGTCTTTAGCATTTTACTGCGTTTGAATTATTTAAGGAAAAGGAGGCAAAAAACATTAAACTAATAGCAACTATAATATCAGCTATCTTATTCATAAACATGGAGTAGATAAGAACTAAAATATGATGATATAGTCTGTAACACATTGTAATAAAAAATGTAATACCAGGTTGAACCTTGGAGTACTTTAATCAGTGTTTATTAATACTCTTAGAAATGAATAAGATCTATACTTAAATATTACTAAGTCGTAATGTTTTGGAACTCTAGCCCCTGTTCCTTAAGACAAGAGTTCTGATTTCTAGGAGGAAGGGTTGATGTGAGCGTTCTAGCAGCGCTTTTTTTGGAAAGACTAATGTATTGCCAACCTCGTGGTTTTTACAAATTCGGTGAATTTGTGGGCCGAGCAGGGTGCTCAGCCCGACACATCATTATTTAGATAGATTGGACTGTTCCCTACAACGCCAGCAACAAGGGCTGTCTTCCGGAAGACCGTACCTCGACTTGGTGGTGCGTTCTGGTTACTGAGTGGTCTTGGTGGAGAGTGGCTCGTCACTGGACACAAGAGAGATTTTGTCGCCGAGACCGACGGCGACGGTGTAGTGTAGTGACTTGAGAGTTTGAGTTTGGGTTGGGAAAGAGGCTTGCGTTTGCCGCATTTATTAGGCCCGGAAGATCCGACAGGACGTGATGGGGTCTTCTAAATTTGGTGGGCGTGGTGTGTAGTCACACGCGGGCGCCAACACCGGGTTCGGGTAGATCAGGTAGCAGCGCAGGAAAAAAAATCACTTGCTATAAAAATATTTTTTGAAACCCGGAATCTGAAGTTATAAATATTTGCGTGTTGAAAGTTTAAACAAACAAAAAAATGTAAATTATAAGGAAATGGAAATTTGTTTATTTCACATTTACCATACAATGGGTACTTATGACGCGGGAATAAAATGTATGTACAATTACATTTACAGTTAAGAAATACAATTTATAGTGACAAATGGAAAAGATAAGGATGTTACTTAATTTTCTTTTAAATGTTTTTTCGTATTTTTTCTCTAAATCGTATCGCTTATCAGTAAAAATAATTAAACATGTGAATGGAAATTTGATGACCACAAACTTTTATTTACGACGAGCTGACCCAAAAGACGTTGTCATTTCCTATCTTCTTCTTTCTTTCTTTAGTTTTTGGCATTCGCGTTAGCACTTTTGCCATTAGTCAAGTAGAAATTTGCATCAAGTTAACCATTTTACCAAAATCGGGCTTACATATTTTAAAATTGGTTACAAGTCGTCAATAAAGTCATGTCAGGGTCTTGAGTAAAGCGGAGGCCTCATTACTCAAGCTCATATAGTGAGACTTGGTGGCAACGAGGAAATACACGACCCGCTATTCTATATTCTTATTCTATATTCTTCATGATTATTTCATTTGTGCACTTTCACTGTACAAAATTGTACAATATGGCAACAAAATTGACTAGTTACACTCAATATAAACACGAAATTTATTAATCATGAAAAAACTTCGAACAACTTTTCTCTTGATGGCGCCAAAACTAGTTTTCTAATTGTGAATTTTTTAACCTTGTCCTGGCAATAGCTAACACAACAAGACAAGAATTAGCAAATTTGGTCTATCCCTGATCCTTTAAGGTGTGATGACCAAGGGAAATGTAGATTCATTTCATACATCTCATATATCGCCTCTGTGGTCTAGCGGTTCAGTTGCTGGACTTGACTGCATAAGGTCCCAGGTTCGAATCCCGGGTCGGGCAACAAAAAGAAAATTGGGTTTTTTCCAATTTTACTAATAAAACAAAAAAGGTTGCCCGGGATAGGATATATGCCCGGTTGGCGATAGGCTTGCCACCTATCACATTGTGGGGCTCAGTATCTTCGGCTAGTAGTGGGTGCCCTGGTTGTGCCTCTGCCTACTTCTTCGGGGATATGGGCGTGAAGATACTATATATAAAATTCTCGTGTCACAATGTTCGTTCCCGCACTTCTCCGAAACGGCTTTACCGATTTTACCAAATTTTAAATGTATTTTCAGTAGGTTATTTATTTTCCATACCCATAAAAGATAAGGGATCCCCAATTTTTTTACTAAATTCACATTAAAAAAATAGCAGAACGTCTGCCGGGTCAGATACCTACGTATATTTATAAAAAATCGTCCTCTTGCTCTGCGGCTTCATACTGAGTAGACGTGTGTATCGTTCCGTGATGTTAAGGTTCAAAATCGAACTAAATATTCATCCAGTTGAGTGAAATATTATAAGTATTCATATACCTATCCCCTTCTCGCACCGCATCTATTTGCCGTGAACGTGAGCAGCGACGCGGAAAAGAGACAGTTGTATAATTACTCACCTGCTTGCACTTGGAGAAAGATCGACTGCTGCTGCATACGTGTGTAGTAAGTGCATTTTAATATTTTTTGTACCGGGTGCTTATACTGAGCGTCACATTATACCAACTCGCAAGACACAATAACAGAACTTGTCGCTAAATAATGATGCGTACGCCCGAAAAATCGACTTCTTCCCCCGACATGATAAATATAGATGACATGTCGCCGCCGAGTTTTGTTACGGCACGCAGTAAGAGGAAGAGAATAAATGAGCCCGACTTTACTCAGGTCAAAGCCATGACCCAAGATCTTAAAACGGAACTCACCGATGTCATAAATAATTTAATTATAAAATAAATTTACCAGGAGGATATTTTAAATAACGTTTGTAATGCAATTCAAATGAATAATTAACAGTTCACGCTTTTTTACTAAAAACACATTATATCAATCTTCAAATTAAATTCTATATATTCTAAACGCCATTCTTCTGTCAGCGGGCCAACGTGCCAGCCAGGGAATATATAAACTCTTTTTCCCAGCACAGAGTTCTTAATCGTCTAAGTAGTCGATGTTTCAAGCAAAAGTCCCTGTTAATTTTTGATTAGTCCGCATGCAATTTGGCTCAGTGCTTCCAATAAAAATGTACTTCACTTAGGGATGCCAACATAATTAAGACTCGAAATACCTAGATAACTACAATACTAACAACTTTAAAAGATATATCTAAAACTCAAACAGTAAGATTGAGGCAACAATTACCCATATTTGCGAAGAAAACGTTTCACTAAAAACAAATTGGACCTACTCGAGACACAAAACAAAAAGGATAAAGAACGTATAACGTTGTTAGAGCATAAATTGGAGGAATGTCAACGTCTGGAAAGAAAATCAAATATTGAAATAAAGAATGTTCCACTTAAAGGAGATGAAAATAAAAAGGATCTATTACGAATGGTCACGACCTTATACGATAAGTTAAATATTAAAATTGAAAAGTCGGAAGTGAGAGATGTCATGAAAACCAAAAAACCCAATGCGGAACGAAGTACAATTATCGTCGAATTAACCAAAGAGAATATAATCACTACCTTTTAAGAGACGGGACTCAGTTTACATCGCACTATGTTACCAACGAAACGTCACGCAAATGTCAGTTTTGACGAAAGTACGAATCTCACAGATAAAATACAGCTGCTGGGC
>NJDD01018912.1:0-53195 GCA_002245505.1 Calephelis nemesis | reverse complement strand
AAAATGTTTAAATCCCTGCTTTCCAAGCTCCTGCTTTTAACCGTCTCTAAAAATGGTAACCTCCTACAATTCAAATGTTTTGCATGTTTGTTCGGGTAATAATGAACTAACTGATTTTGATAATTTCTTTTTGAGAATATAAATCACGATTACTGAAGTGGTCGTAAATAGATTCGACAAAGAACTCACTTGTGGTTTTTGAGTTATATACACACTTTCGCGTACCTCTATTGGACCACCTTGAATGCATTTAAGAATTCTATAGTTTTATTTAGTATTTAGAAGCATATTTGTTAGTATCACTAAAGGAATTTATAAAATAGGTACTTTAACAAATTTAAAGTTCTCTTTCGAAAAAGTCGTGACGTGGTCAAGAATTTGGATCGAAATGTTAAAGAAATTTATTAAATTATTGTTATTAGTAAATTATTGTTATTAATTATTTTTATTTAAGTCACTATTATGAAAGAAATTATGTTTTCTTCATTTTCTAATAAAAAAAAATGTGGTATGTTTGTGATAGGCTTGCAACCTATCATATTCTGGGACTAAGTGTCTGACTATTTCTTGGTTGCACTCTTCCTATAGCTTTAGCACGGGCACGTAAGTTTTATTAGTAAAGGGGATAGTGTTTTAAATTGTTGACACGATGTAAACTCATGTTGTATAATTAGATTTTATGGGAAATAATACAGAAACAAATATAATTTAACTTAATTTGAAATAGTATTTCAGCTTTCATTTAGATCCGTCGTCGTTCAGCGCGAGGTTTTTCAGAAGCCATTTGATGTAATTGTCGATTTATCCTCCGCTATCGCTGAACCTAATAAGCCACCCTCGAAAGTAACTCTTTTTTAATCAGAGAAAAGAATATATTAAACGTTCGTTCACGCTTCGATGTCCTCTGAGTGCTTACAATATTGGTAAATTTATATGGTATATGGTATTTATGAATATTGTTTTCTGGGAGGACAAGTAACGAGAATTTTCTGACGATAAAAGATTATCGTGAATACACCTTGTATCAGAATAGTGGTAAAATGTTTGGTTCTTAGGCCGACATTAGAATAACCAGTACTAATACTAGGGATAATGAAGACTATAATGAAGAAAATCACATCATTGTAAACTTAATTTGGAATAACAAATAAATTGAATCAAACCCCAAAGTAAGCAAATTATATGCTTGTGTTATGGGTGTTAGTCAACGATGTTAATACATATAAATACTTAAATAGATACCAGAATAAAAAAAATGATTATTTCATAGCTTCTTAGTACCTTTTGTTATGGCGGAAGACGGAAGACTTCACATAATAACTATTCTGAAATCCGTCGGCTCAGATCGAACAGTCAAAAGCACATTTGTTTTGAATAACTCTTATTTTGTTTTCTTAACCTATTAATATTATTAAATTAAAAATTAAATAATTTTAATTAGATAAAAGAAAATGTGTTTCAATTATTTTTTAATAAAATCAGCGATGCCCGGGACTAAATATGTGCTCGTCTCGCGATAGGCTAAAATCAAATCATATTTTGAGACTTTGCTTGAGATGTTTAAGCTAGTCATTGATGCCCTGGTTGTATCTCTGTCTGCTTTTAAAGGGATACGTTGTGAAGAAACTTTACAAACTAAACTAACTATCAGTCTACTAAACATCAGTTAACCTGATGCTCCAATCCAGTTCAAGAGAACTAAAGAAAAAAATCTAGTTCTCTATTCATTTCATATTTACTAATTGAAGAGTTTAACTTTAGTATAAGGCATAAAGCACTAATGAAAAAGGCAGTGCGTATTATAAAAGCTTTTTCTACACGCGGTCCTGTTCCAGTAATTGCTTTTGCTGTGTAATTAAGTATGAAGTGTAGAGCTTTACCAACGTGTTTGCAATACTTAACCTCAAATGAGAACTTGTATCCTGTGACGAGCACTTTTCCACATATTTTCTTTTGACTTTTTTAGACTATTATTTATATTTTATGGGAGGGAAAACACGTTGAGGTATTTTATAAAAAAATCTTGCAATATTGTTACCAACTTGAATTTTGTAAGATTTTTATGTGAGTGAATTTGCATGCTACATCACCCCTCCCCAATTAGAATGCGATAGTAATAGGAATAATAAATAACGAAAGAATATACACGCTCATATCTTCAAGGCTTAGCCATAGGTGCAACCAGGGCACCCATGACTAGCCGAAAATACTATGTATAATATTGCGATATATGCAAATCTTTTGCTTACCAGGCACTTATCCTGTCAAAGGAATCATTATTTTAATCAGAAAATTGGATTTTTTTTTGTTACTCGACACAAGAATCAAACCTTGGACCTCAAAAAATCAAATCCAACACCGAACCACTATATCACAAGGTCGATTAATCTTGATAAAAGGAAGTCGTGTTAGTTACACTATTTATAACCCAAGAATGGCTACACTGATTTGGATGAAAATTGACGGAGAGGTAACTTGGAATCAGGAGACGGACATCGGATATTTTTTGTCTCGTTAGACTGTAAGAAAACTAGGTAAAACAACATTTTAATTTTTAAAAAACAAAATGAAAGGGTGGAGTGGAACGAAGTTCGCTGGAACAGCTAGTGTTTAATAATCGCAAGTCTGAGTTGTAATACACAAATTCCAACATGGCGATGTCGTGACCAAACGGTATGTTTCTAATCACCGTCGAGAACATGGAATTACCATCACTGATAGGAGATTATGTAGTCGGATGTCTCTCAAAGATATTCCCCGTCCTGTTTTCAATTCAGACCGAATTCCTTTGTGAGCTCACTGCAGGTGGCTCGCACAGGATTCAGTTTTGTACAGCACGTGTATATCTGACGAAGTAATTGTGTTCAATTTCCTACTACATTAAACGCCATTCTTTGTTCAAATACCTCAACTTCCCGTCTCCGTTTCATATGTTATTTATAGATTGTAATAGACAATTTGTCTATTACAATCCATATCGTATTTTTATATTATTTTTATATTTTGCCTCATGTTTTGCCAATATATAGTATATTCACACGTATATTCCCGAAGAGGGTGGCAGAGGGGAAGACACTAACTCCCACGGTGTGATAGATGGCAAGCCTATCGCCAACCGGGCACATATATCCAATCCCGAGCAATTTTTTTATTAGAAAATTGGAAAACTCAAATTAATTTTCGATGAAGTGATTCCGATTACTTTTGTTTAATAAACTTCTAATGAAGTAAGACGTCAGAATTTGTTGACTCTTGTGTATTTTTATGTATGTTAATCGATTTCTCCGTCATTTCTGAACCCATTTTTTTTTTATTTGAAAGAGCATACTTCCTAGGTGGTTCTATTGCAATTGCCACCAAGGCTGAATCTGATGTGACTCTAATTAAAGGAAGAAAGGTTTTAGTAAGACTAAATAGTGATTAATTAATTGACTACACTGGAAATGCTCTATTTTGAATACCTACAAGGTAAAATTAAGCAGTATTTGAAAGTTTTACTGCACTAAAATTTTCATAAAAATTGGTTACAGTATCCTCAACTGCATATGCGTTTTGTTGCTCTTTAAGATTCAGTAAAATAGTCATTCTTATACAGGGTTATATCTGAAGCACCAGTCAAATTATAAGAAACGGTTCCGAATCGATCAATAACACTCAGTCACTTCAATCTATGAAAAACTTAAAATGAAAAAAAAAAACAATTTACAGTTTTTATCCGACGCAAAAAAATAAGGCATAAAACTATTTCTCACCGACCGCAATCGCATTCGCAGGATGGTGACGTCGAGACTCATACTAGGTGCGACATAGCGTGATAACAAATGAAGCAAGCGTTTTTGCGGACTTTTGTTAATCGGATAAATAATTCAATCAATCACTATTAAAACTAACTCCGTTCATATTATGCGTAATAAATTTTTGATATTCACGTATTGTAAATTGGAGTGTAATTATTTGTGTCATATTCTGCAGCAGCACCTCTCCGATAAATCCATATCTAATATATCATCAAATGCTGTACCTCAAATTAGTATAAAATTCTAAGTGGCGCTTAACTAATTGTACTTGTGCTAGATTATGGACATGTAACTCGAAACCCACTAAACACGAACTTGGAAACTATAATCTACTTTAAGCTATTGTATAGCTTCTATCGCGAACCTAGAGCGTGGGGACCGAATTCGGAAATTCCGTAACGAAAATAATTTAATACTCCGATCGGCACAGCGGTGACACTTTTTAGTTTTGCCATGTGTGCATAACTTTAATGACTTTTTGATCACACTTGTCTCTTTAGTTCAGTAACTCGCCTCTAGGTAGCATTGGTTGTATTATCTATACTGCGCATGCGTAATCCCCCTCTTTGGCCCGCAATCTAGGGACTCATGTCTGCCTATGCAATAGCTTTACCGCGGCAGCCTCCGAGGGCAAAACGACCTTTTTTATGAAAACCACTGTACTAATTGCTACTAGCGGTTCAGGTTTTGGATTTGACTGTATGAGGTCCCTTGTTCGAATACCGGGCCGGGCAACAAGAAGAAAATTTGGTTTTTCCAATTTTCTAACAAAAAAAAAATATTGCACGAGATTGGATATGTGCCCTGTTTTCGATAGGCTAGCCACCTATCACATTGTGGGACTAAGGCTATGTTTCATAAGGTATCAGTAAAGCAATCAGTAGTTACTTATTGAGTAAATTACTGAACGGTTAAATCCTTTCGGTAACTCACAACGTGTTTCAGAACCGTCGTAACAGTAATTTTATGTGTGTTACTTAACACTTAAACAGCTTAAAAAGCTGACAAGTGGTAACAACAATTAATGTTTTCGTTCCGAAGCACAGATTTGTAAAATTAGTCACTGCTCTTGTCTAATATTTTTATTGCATTATATGTTTTTTGTCAAGTTTTTAGTAAAAAATAAGAAAAATTAAAAATAAAACAGAGTTTGTTAAGCAATTTTAGTTTATAACAATTGTTACCGCTATTTGCTTTTTTTCCTTGTTAATATTATCCTTTCGAAATCCACACGTCAATGCGGGGGAAGATTTAAACACCTGGAAGAATTAAGAAGCAAAATCACGGATACAGAAAGAAGCTGCCATGTTTAATTCAGTCGCTGTTAATAAATCCACCACGAGCGCACGCTGGTCGCGACCAAAAAACTATAAAATTCAATTAAACAGATTCGGCGCGTGTGTTGTGCAATAAAATGGTCAAGAATGAAGTTAGAAGAAGACAGGGCAGTCGCTTTCCTTTATTTACGCAACCAATCAGCACCTGATGAAATATAGTCAACCGCAAGTCTGTTGATACAGATTTTATTTTCTTAATTTCGCATAACACTGTTCAAATGGTGTAATTCCTTTTACGCATCACATTTAAAAGGAAAATTCTGGTATCTATTTAAGTATTTATATGTATTAGTATCGTTGAATAACACCCATAACACAAGCATATAATTTGCTTACTTTGGGGTTAGATTCAATTTGTGTGACTTGTCCAGGGATATTTATTTATTAAGTTTAAGGTAAACAGCATATCGACACCTCCTACGTATTTGGATGTATCTGCCAGATACACGAAATCGATTTTATTGCATTTTTGGCATTTATGCACTATATATTATCACATGAAAAAATATTAGATTTTTATTTTGACCCTAACATCAAATTTTGTAATACGTATAACTATGTATCTACATATGTTGCTAAACAATGACGCTGTTTAAATAAGTAAGTGTCAGTTGCACTATAATTCATGGGGGCACAGGTGCGCGAGCGACAGTCAACTACCCATTAGTCAGTTGTACTACGGTGACTGACGGTGACTGGGCGGTGTGAACGCACTACGTGACGATCAGCTTTAATTTAAAAAAATGTCGAATAAGAGAATAGAAATATTTAACAGGAGAGCTCTCGTAATAATGTTGTAATAGAAATAGGTCGCCCTCAGGACAACTTTTTTATTGGTCAGGTTTTACAGTTACACTATATACGTCCTTATTTTATGCCAAATGTAATTATGTAACTGGCAGTACATCATAAAAATTCAAGAATATTCCAATGTAAAAAGCTGTATAAGGCACATATATGATTAAAAAAAATTTGTCAGAACATCGTATAAGTGTGTATGTGCTAAAACACAAAAACCTACAGGTTTACTAATAATTTTTTATTGTTTATAGCAAATTTATGCCAACTTAAGGGTACTTGCAAAATTTCAGGTTATATGTTGAAACGGTTGCTGAGATGTGACTATTTTAATTTTTCGAAAACTTTAAGTGGCTCTCCTGTAAAATTTGCTTTTTGTAGATACATAGTTATGCGTAGGAGGTGTCGATATATAAACAATGTGTTGTATGTAATTAGTATTAAATCTTTATTTCTTTTATTTTTCGTTTTAAAATCTTGTTTTTTCAGTAGTTATTTTGTAATCTTGTCATTTTTAAAATCCATTTCAATTTAAAAAAAAATCTTGTTAGTTAATCAAAACCGACTTCAATGTATTTTTATTAATTAACGTAGTTATTTTTATTATAAAAATAAACCCGCTGAATATGTTTCGCGGATCTTTTCATTATGTGACCGCGATTTCAAACCTAAGTTTTTAATTTATAAAAATGACGACAAGCACAAGTAACACTTTCAGGTTCCATGTTATTAAAATTCCTCTGATTTTAATTCATAGAGGCGATCCTTAAATATCCTTTATCGTAATTGCAAGAAAAGAAGGTGAATATTTCCAAAATTGTGCAAGTACAAAACGATTTAGGGCCCCGCAGCTTATCTCACGGCGTCAATATTAATATCCCCCAATTTAGTTTTCGAACTTCCTTATCTCTTTGCTCTAACGAGTTTTAGCGTTTTGGATAAATACGTCTTCGAAAATACTTTCAAAATGCTTTATTCGAAATGAACAAATGTTTGAAGACGATAAAATTATAATCAATTTTAACAAGATTGTTTGGTAACGGCAGTTATTGAAATGTAAATTCGTGCTAACTTATAACTTTCGCCTTTATTTTTTGGTTCCAAGAGGTATTGAAAGTTTCTTATTAACTACTTGCTATTGACAGCAGCTTTGTAGAAAAGAAACACTTTCAGACAAGACTATTTTCAATAACTGTCTGAAAAGTGAAGTATCAATTTACAATTCGTTTATTTCACCATTTTGATTTTACTTTACGTTTGTTATATTATTATTAAAATAGCTATATTTTTTACGTCAATTAATTGTTTGTGATCGTTTGTAAGTGATAAGACTGAAGTCGCTTGTTCGAGCAACTAAATACCTCGCTTCGTGGTGAAAAACAACTATGGCTAATGATCTAGATATTGATATTATAGGCGCGTCGCTGTCCTGTGATAGGGGTGTCAGTGTATGTATACAATGACAACCCTTCCATCTGGAATACTATAATGCAAAACACAGTTATTACAGAGACATTAAAAGGAAAGGTAGTGGATCCCAATCCAGGCAAAGTTGATGGCTTGTATTCATGTGATCTTGTTGGTAATAAGTCATTACCTATTTGTCTATGCTAGCTTTTTACGAGCTGACAAGTAAATGGCAGCAGAATGTTCAGTTGATCTATCCTGTACAGGAGACCAGGGTGCTGATTGCGTATATTTTTAGTGATGGTCATTGGGTAAAGTGTACAGCAATTTGTCCCCTGGTCTAACACGTGACAAGTATTGTATTTGTCAATCATTATAAATGTTTACTTGAAATACAAGGAAAAATTAATTTAGATACAATTACAATTCAAATTTAAAATTAAAAAAAACATTATCAAAAAGGCAGCGTCGAGTTTACTCCGAAAATATAATGATCGATAAATGCAAACTTACAATTAGTATAAACTTAGAAAGAATAATCCGCCATCCGGAATCGGGTAAAAATATAGTTGTATCATGATTTATGACCCAGCCTACGAATACGGTTTGCGGCTATCAAACCACAGTACCAAAATAACTGTATGTGATGTTGAGACCCTTAGGCGTACTCAATCTTTGTTGGCTGAATGCGATAATATCAACAGTATTATAGGGTTTGCTTGTAGGGAGTATTTTATGTCCATACTGGAATTATTTTATGAAAATGTTGCTTATAAAAAATGTATTTGTCTTTTTGTTTTATTACTGGTCACAAAGGTTATCAAACCTGAGTTATTGACGGATCTCAACCGTATCGAAGTCTGAATGTAGTCATACAATCAACATAAGTTCAAATGAGCTTGTAAGGCGAGTATTTGTTAATCACTTTGTTAAGAACCTACTGTTGGCGCAGTACGCGCTATGTTAACCAATGCGCAGTTTGGTTAGTTACACTACTTATAACTGAAAAACGGCTGAAATGATTTGTTTCCAACTTAGCCAAGCAGGAGAACAACTTCTAGACAAACCAGAAATCTTTCTTTATATATAAGTTAATACCTATTACAAATATTTTATTATAAATACTTATACTGCAAGAAAATCATTTAAACTAGTACTTTTTATATAATGCCCTTCGGCTACATTCATCAAGCTTCGGAAATACGAATGTATTTCAAAGATATCTGTATAAAGTTGTTATTATTTTGCTTAAATTTAAATTGGGTCAGCCAATTTAAAAATCAAAGTTTAAGGTGTCAAAAGATTAAAAAGTGTAAAGCCGGAGCGCATATTTTAAATAGTAGTACTATACATTAATTTTCATTCATTAACAGCAAGTTAAACCTTTTGTTTTCTTAGACGACACAAAATTGAATTTGAAATCGATCATTTACAGTTTGACTACGCATACAATTAAATAATGAGATAACGCTAAAGCTCGGCAAATTTGATATCCAATACCCAACTAGAAGCTTACAATCATTGTTTTGTTTATTTAACATGAATGTGAATGCTTTTAATTACTTTCTACGATAAATAAATTAAAACATTATAGGTTCGTAGGTGACAATTTTAATTAACTTTTAACAACCGACACAAAACGTGAGGTGTTGTAAGTTTAACGTGCGTGCATGCTTGTGTATGTGTGTGTGTGTGCGTGTGTGTGTGTGTGTGTGTGTGTTTGTGCGTTCGTTCGTGCGTTCATTCGTGCGTGCGTGCATGCGTGCGTGCATGCTTGCTGTTATAAGTGATAATGACATACGGGGTGTTTTTAAAAAAAATATTTTATTGACATTGTAAGATACACAGCTTAGGATTAGCACTCTCTGTGCATCGATTCAAGTTTATGATGATCTGAACCCAGTTGCCTGAAGGGCTGACTAAGGGCTGATGTTGGCAGTATACCTTATATATTCTAATATATAGCAGTGCGTGCGTGTGTGTGTGTATGTGGTATCATAGCTCATAGATCTTTTATACGGTTGATGAATCATGTATTCGTTTTAATCAATATCGATAAAATTTAAGAAATAGGTGCTCACAAAAGGGAAATGAAAAACATCAAACTACGTATCATTCATTTATTTACAAAGAAACCAAGAGAGATGGTGACAAATAATTCAATTGATCAGAGACACTAGATGTATGTGCATTGCATACATAGATACATACATACGTATATCGCCATCTTCACGCAAAATCCGGCAGAGAGTATCGAGGGCCAGACCTCACGATCCTGACTAACGCGTCTGGCTTCATTTGGCTTCACATTCATTATTCATACAAACCTTTTCATACAAACACGCCGGTTTCGGACACTCTTGACACCACCCTCGGATAATATCCGAGTGATCTGGTCGTGGAACGTCAAACTTGGTCTCCACGGGTACCTACAACCATCCACATTCTCATCGTATAGCTGCTTTAAGCATCTTTCATCTGAAAGAATAACGTTTAAATATAAAATACAAACCTTTTATTATACTTAATTATTTTCCGAAACAACCTATAACCTCGACGAATAAGAATACAATATTTTATTTACATATTAAAGCTTACAGTTCTAATTATTGCAATGAGATTTTAAAATCTATCACAAGATCACAACGCAGCATCTCATTGAGAAGATTTACTAAAGCTCGATTGTTTTCCGTCTTGTCCATGTTTTTAAGATACAGTTTACAAATATATTTTCATTAGTTTACGAAGCAATTCATCTCGTGCATTAATAGGAGCTTAATTTTCTGGCATCTTCTAATGACATTGTTTAAAATTATTATATTAGTTTTTTACCTTTTATAAATTTACTAAAAGGTCCTCCTACACTTGATCAGAAAATTTATTGTAAAAGGGTGCATAAATATTGGACACAAAATAATTGTTACATAGAGATCATATACACGCACAGCAAAATAGTTTTTGATTATTTACGGAGTGTAGCGTATATCACTAAAGTTCTTAAAACTGACTTATGTTCCTTCTATAGTTAAATTAATTTTTTTTAAGATTTTGGGACGCTGCAATAACAAAATTAATTAATATAACTTTTTCTAGTAAGGGGCTTTTTTTCATAGATACCTGGACCACAGAAATAGCTATGATAAGAAAACAATTAACAAAACAATAATACGAAAAACTATTGTTATCAAGTAAATTTTACATTAGTAATATTAACTACGTAAATCAAACCTGCGATAGCTTTAATTTTTTTCGCGTGTTGTATATGCAGAATGAATATGATACGTAAATTCTTAAAATAATTTGTCAGGAATCAGATTTACACACAATTTTAATGACGGTACTACAGATTTCTTCGAATGCATTTGTTTAATATTATGTTATTACTGCTGTTGTGTGTTTTGATTTTGATATTGACATCACAGGACTCAAAATTGAGTCAGCAGTAGAATTATCATCATAGATATACAAGAGTTTCCTTAAGAGACAAATTCAAAGAAATTTATATTCTAACTGTTACTTCCCAGTACATCTATGAAAATTTAATATATGTTCAGAAGAATTTACATTCATTTAAAACAAATTGTGATATACATATTGTAAATACCAGGAATAAAAACAATCTTTCTGTGCATGTGTCCCGTTTCCACAGAGTTAGCTATTCCTTCATGGGCTAATTATACGCTTTTACAATAAACTTTCAGATTATATGAAAGAACTGCCATTAAATAAATTCAAAAAATGTGTCAAACTGAAATTCTATAGAATAAGGAAAAAAAGACAAGCCCGTTGAGTTTCTTGCCGGATCTTTTCAGTGTGCGGCCGCGATCCGATGATTGTTTTTAGTATTATTAGAGATTAGTAATAAAAAGAATAAATATATTTTGTCTTTGGTTTTTCAATTAACAAAAAAAATAATTAAACTATTTAAATCTGATAACAGTACATTAAACATAAAATTATCAGCAGTTAGAAAGATGTATGATTACATACAACGAAGTGGCAGTTCACACTCTAATTCAATATCTTCACATTAGTAACTTTAGAGGCCGTATTTGTTTAGGACGTAATGAAACGATAACAATTGCGAAATTATTTTATTGTAGATTGTAATTTGATTGGTGTGAATTGAGATATTCTATTCAATACTTGTATTATTAGCTGTATTATGCTGAAACCACATTTTTTTTTTATGATATTGGAAGGCAAACAAGCAGACGGATTTCCTGGTGGTAAGAAATTCACGCCGCCTAGAGACATCAAAGGTGGTAATGGTACGTTGCCAACCTGAGGCCGCGATGTTAGGCCTCGAGCAAAAGTAAGTTTACCGGCTACCTTACCCTATGAACCGGAACACGCCATGACGTTATGGCGGCAGGAATAGGTAAGGCGGTGGTACCAATTCGGGCGAGTCGCTGCTAAACTCTACCACCTAGTCAGATGTCACGGTGTTAGTGACGGTGAGCCTATGCTCACCTTTTACGAGCTGCCTGGCAAGGAAGGCAGATGGTCTATTCTACATAGGAGCCCGGACCAACACGGGGAAATTTTTATTTGTTTTTAATCGTATTAAAAAAACGAGGAGGTTCTCAAATCGGCCGGTATATGTTTTTATGTACCTATGTAGGTACACCGATTTCGCCGAAGTCTCTCAACATATTTAAATATTTTTTTTCTGTTTGATGCGGAGTAGTTTCGAATTGGTCCCAAATTGATGCGGGTAGGCCTTTTAGTTTTTATTATATGAACATTTTTGTATGTTCTTTCACCTAACCTGATGTCTAGTTTTATTAAATTAAATCAATTTAATATTTATAATATAATTATTAGTTTAAGGCTTGGCACCGACTTCAAACGTGTTAGTAAATGCCACATATAAATTATAGGTAGCATATAAATTAATTTTAAATCTTTTTTGATAGCTTCGTTGGCTAGCGTACATGCCTAACTACACCGAACAACCGCGAGGCTCGGGTTCGATTCCGGACGGGGGTAGGCATTTGTGTGATGAACATTTAGATGTCTGCATTTCCGGGTCTGGGTGTTTATAAAATTTATTCTGGTATTTATATATGTATTTCTATGTATTAATATCGTTGACTCACACCCATAACTCAAGCATATAATTTGTTTACTTTGGGGTTAGATTCAATTTGTGTAACTTGTTCATGGATATTTATTTATATTTATTTAAATCTTTGTCATACTTTACTTTTTAGTTTTATAGTCAGATGTAAAATGTAAAATAAGTTTTTATTTTGCTAATTCCGCGTAAACAGTGTTACCTAATGTGGCAAATAATACTCCAAACGACACAAAATGTGACAAGCCTAACTGACGTTCCCACCACCCACCTCCGCGACCAAAACACGAATATAGGAAGAACTCGGGAAACAATATAAATTGTTACGTTCTTTTCGAGGTTCTTA
Source organism: Calephelis nemesis (assembly GCA_002245505.1). Classification (NCBI taxonomy): domain Eukaryota; kingdom Metazoa; phylum Arthropoda; class Insecta; order Lepidoptera; family Riodinidae; genus Calephelis; species Calephelis nemesis. Next base: position 40,430 of record NJDD01018912.1, on the reverse strand, counting down.
CGAGGATAAAGCTTTATTCACATGTTTTCTGTCGGTCTATTAGTTGCTTGGTCGTTCGTTGTTACTTGTTATTGCGTTGATTTATTGATAGTAGTGTTTAGGGATTTAACTTATCGGGTTCCATTCATTTTACAATTATCCTAATTGTATGTTTATTAGGTTAGTTACCTACGTAGGTCGTACGTAATTTTTTGTGGTTGGATAATGGATTGATTAGTATTTAGTTTTCAAGGCACGGACTTCAATTGCTACATAAAAAATAAGAAATTGTGTAGGTATCACGTATAATATTAGTTAGGTATTAGAAGAGTATCAATTAAGGTAGGTAAGTAATTAAAATAAGTGTTTATTCATAAGTTAGTTTCGTCGATATCTTTTGTTGTGGTCTTGTAAATATTTTTGTGTAGGATATAGTTTGTACACATAATATTATAACAAATTATTTCATCCTTTTTAGTTCTAGAGAGTTTTTGAAGACCTTGAAAAACGGCTTAAGAATCGTAATTACGTACAAAGAAATTTGTCGAAAGAGACTGTAGAACAACGACCACATCGGTTGTCTCTTATTAATGACAGGCTATCGAATGAAACGCCTGAGCAGCGTCAAAATCGATTATCTCGTATTTACTACTGACTCCAAACTGTTGACGAAACCCCACGATGAACGAGCCTTAGCAGAAATGCAACGTTTAAGAAATCTTATTTCCGTTGAAGAAGAAATCTAATACTCTTTCATCGTTGGGTATATTTATGTATGTTTGAGTTTTGACTCTGCACAGAGAGAGTACTACTTGGATTATACTACAATTTAAGCACTACTAACATTTTTCAAATTAAATAGAAACCCTAAGCTTGCCTATTTTTTTAATAGTTTCCTCTATTTTTCCAGAATCCCTTCATCAGAGCCTGACTTCCTTGCCATGACACTACGCTTTCAAACAAAAAAGAATTATCCAAATCGGACAAGCTGTTTTCTAGTAATTGCTGAAAATGTTCATCATTAGGGATGCTTTTCGTCATCAGCTCATCATCATAAGATGACGATTTTTATACGTAAAATCCATTTAAATTGATTAAAAGTCAAGAAATCTCTATGCTTCCATACATATTTTCAGGAATGCCCTCGATTTTACCAGGATGCCATCATCAGATCCTGACTTCCTTACCATGAGACTACCTGTGAGGTACACCTTTCCAAACGAAAAAAGAACTGTCCAAATCAGACTAACCGTTTTAGAGTAATTGCTGAAAATGTCCTTCAGTAGGGATGCTCTCCATCATCAGCTCATCATCATAAAATTACGATTTTTATAGGTAAAATCCCTCTCAATTGTTAAAAAGTCAACAAAAATTCTGTACTTCCATACATTTTTTCAGAAATGCCCTCGATTTCTCCAGGATCTCATCATCAGATCCTGAGTTCCTTCCTATGGGACCACCTGTGGAGCTTACTCTTTCAAATGTGAGGAGTTAATAGATCCTACATTTCGTGGCCACAATTTCTTTGATACAAAGTTTGATCGCAAAGCAATCGTATCAGTGGCTCTGGAGTAGTAGGTGAAGAATGAAATACATAACTTTCTTTTGATACCGTGAGTTCAAACACGCAGTTAATATTCAAGTCTTGATTCCGATTACAATAGGGAAATAACGAGTGGTCTATTAAAAGTCGATAACGAACGACTGTAGTTACATTTTTTAGATTTCGTACAAAAATCAATCATTCGTAAGCAAAACGACTCGTTTTTTGAATACAGAAACCGGACTCCAAGAAATATATCTTTATTTTTTGTTTTTATTTGTATGTTTGTTTCGCGTTAACTCCGCAAATTAAGAATAAAATTTTAATTTTTTTATTTGTAAAGTAGGTTACTTATTTAACCTGGTAATTCTTTATCCACCAATATCATCATTAAATAACTCGGCTAACCAACCGGTGAGAGTAACTATTTTTATCTCTGTAAAATATGTTTTATACAACTTTTTTTTCAACATCTAATTTCTTTTAATAATTATTAATGCTTATCCACATATGTCTCTTAGTAACCTAGGTCATTTAATGTAGATCAAAATTGCTCTTTTTTTTCTTTAAATGAGTACTTAGCTCAAAAGTTATGATAGCTTTAAAATTACTCACAACCAAAAATTGCTTGTAGAGAAACGTCCGGTAAAGCACCGCGTGCCCCTTGCGCTGCTTCTTGCATAAGATAAGCCGCAAATTGTTCTCAGGTCTGAATCTCGAAAAGTGTCAGACTTGACTATGTGGGATTTGAAGCAATTAGGAGTACCGATGGGTGAGCCTGCTTCATATATATGTGCGAAGACGCGGGTACAAGCTAGTACGTATAAAATTTAAGCACTACTTCCCTTAGGGCCACTTGCACGTTCTTGTAAGCATTTACTTCTGAGTTAGTTTCTAACATAGGGTTGAACAAATGAAGTATTTGACAGATTGACCTATAACTGAAAGGAAAAAAAAGTATTGCAAAACATTAAAAAATACTACGAGTAGAATTCAATATTATTCTTAATAAAGGCAAATTCACATCCATCGGATCAGATAATACTTTAAAAAATTGAAAGTAAAAATGTTAAAGCTGCTCGTTCAAATATTAAATTTAGTAAGTTAAACTATCAAATAAACAGTGATTTAACCCTAGTTAAAAGCTAACTCAGAGTTAATTACTTAACCCATGAACGTGCTAGTGGCCTTAAGTGTAGCAAAACTTGTTTATAAGACGCTAAAGCCATTTGTTTATAATTTCAAATAACATAAAATAGCACTTCCAAGGTGAAAACTAAAACAATACAACTTTTAAGTTTCTAAGTAAAATATCTAACTATGGGTGCAGTCACAACACTGCTCTATATAATAAAATTAATATATAATGGCCCATCGCAAACGTTATCTGGGGACACGGGATGGTGTGAAGAGGAAAAGCAAAAAAAATAGTAAAAGGCAGATATGTCACGGGACTGGTTGTCGAGAACTTTGTTTTTTTGATTGTTTAGGGTTAAAAACGTTAGTCGTTTTAATAGACGGGATTTAAATTTTTCTTTTTTAATTTATTTGAAATAAATTATGAAGCTTGTAATAATTACAAAAACGTGTTTTGGTTAAATATTTTTATGTAATATACAAAAAAATGGTTCAAATATTTAAAATGCTTAAACGCCACAATGTGGTAGAATAAGTTGATACACTTGTACATATTTATAACAACTTAACAACACACATATTTCGCAAATAAATATTTCCTTTTATTTAATGTTTTCAATTTGATTACCTGCGATACTTTTTAATAAAACTAATACCAATTCATTATAGACTGCAAAATTGCAAAATAAAAAGTATATTCACGCCCGTATCAACGAAAAGCTATGTACGTCTATGATTAGCTGCGAAATTAGCTAATTCACACAATGTACCTACTAATTACCAAATCCTGGGTAGAGTTGTTTTATAAAAAAATTAAAAGATCCAGTATAATTTATCCGGCCTAAGAATCGAATCGCTCGTTCGTGGTAGAATGCAGTGTATATTTGCCCGGACAAGGACCGCCGCACCGATTCGAGAGCCGCGTGCTGGTTCACTGACCACACATAAATCAGTTACACCAGGTTTCAAATAGTTTATGTTGTTTTAATATCTAAATCCCGGCTCGAGCCTTAGGTGGTTGGTAGAGATCGATCAAAACCAATAACGCAGAAGATTCAGATAAATATTGAATTATTATAATACGAGTACCACTGGTGTGGTAGAGTTTTTTTTTTATGATATTGGAAGGCAAACAAGCAAACGGATTTCCTGATGGTAAGAATTTCACGCCACCTAGAGACACCAAAGGTGGTAATGGTGCGTTGCCAACCTGGGGCCGGGATGTTAGGCCTCGAGCAAAAGTAAGTTTACCGGCTACCTTACCCTCCGAGCCGGAACACGTCATGACGTTATGGCGGCAGGAATAGGTAAGGCAGTGGTACCAATCCGGGCGAGTCGCTGCTAAACTCTACCACCTAGTCAGAATTCACGGTGTTAGTGACGGTGAGCCTTTGCTCGCCTTTTACGAACTGCTTGGCAAGGAAGGCAGATGGTCTATTCTACAAAGGAGCCCGGAAAAACACGGGGAAAACAGTACAGCAACCAGCACTGGTACACTAACACGGGTATATGGTAACACTAACCTCTCACAAGAAAAAACAATGCGACGTCGCAATGCAGCATTCTGGCTTTGCCCTTTTCCAATTTACAGGATTCTTGTAACAAGTTTTGAGAGACCTTCGACTTAAGGTTCAGGTTGAAGTTTGAATCGCTCCTAAAACTCTAACTACTTGAAGGATACGATATCTAGAATTTAAAGCGGAAATTTGATTAAAGGATATAGGTTCAATCTACAAAATAAAGTGTCGATAAAGTTTTTTATCGAAAGAGTTAGTTAGAAGTTATAGCAGGAAGTTCTAATATAATTATCTATGACTTAGTACTCGTACCTACAGCTTATTCTGCCTACCTCATCTCTGCCTACCTCTTCAAAAGATGTGAGATTAAAGATACAGTACACAGCTTTTATAGAAAGAAAATACCAAAGATAGTAGTAACAAGCAACCATTGTTCAATGTCACGGATAATTAATTTCAATATAAGCGATTGAACAAATAAAGGGAAAAAGTAATAAAATTCCAGCGTGCGGTTCGCCGCGAATCCCATCCCAGCCATTTTAATAGCTTTTGTTACTCTCAGTGGTTACGGCAAAAATTGGATTTTTGTTTCGGACTAGCTCATGTTTGACAAAAATATGCAATACCATTCACGATATCCTTTTTATTTATTTTTATGCACTAATAACAAATGGATGGACTTAGTGCCATACAGCGCTATCTAACAAACAGTAGGCAGAGTCGAGATGAATGTGATGTTACAGAAATATGTTGTATGAAAATAATTTGATAATGAATGTAAAAATATTGTTTGATGCTTTTTTAAAGGAAAGGACATTATATCGGTCATTCACGCATGTCACCCCTAGTTTGTCCCCCCCCGGTGACAAGCGGGAATTTTTCTAAAAAAATTCCCCCATGTCACCGGGGGGACAAACCGGTGACAATCGGGAATTGATTCATGAAAATTTTTTTCTATAAGGGTTATATCTTTAAGGGTTCTTTTTCAATAAATTGAATTAACATAAGGTTTGAAATCAGATATTTTAAAAAGTTTTTTATAAGTAACTTAAATAATTTGCCTTACCTTTCCATCATAAAATTAACAATTTATTACACATTATTAATATAAATTTATTACCCAATATTAAAATACTCGTCCTTTATTTTTTCAACTGCTTCAAATATAGAATATAGTAGGTTTCTTTGTTCTATTTGGATAAAATCATCATAGAAGGACCTCATCAATAGGACAATCTACTATTTAGCCCAATTTAAAAATATTATTAATAAATTAAGTATTCTGTGATTATGAGCTAGTGAAATAAAATTTAACTTCGAAAAGACATCTTTGGTTTTACAAATAATAGCTATGATTAGTACATACATAGGCTCACCGTCACTAACACCGTGACATATGACTAGGTGGTAGAGTTTAGCGGCGACTCGCCCGGATTGGTACCACCGCCTTACCTATTTCTGCCGCCAAAACGTCATGACGTGTTCCGGTTCGGAGGGTAAGGTAGCCGGTAAACTTACTTTTGCTCGAGGCCTAACATCCCGGCCTCAGGTTGGCAACGCACCATTACCACCTTTGGTGTCTCTAGGCGGCGTGAATTTCTTAACATCCATTTTCTTGTTTGCCTTCTAATGTCATAAAAAAACTTACTTACTTTTGATTAAATTGAATGAAAATTTTATGTTTAAAATCTGTTGCTTTTGAAAATATAAAAAGTTAAAATTGATTGTTGATTCATTTTTTGCCAAAAAAAAATTCGCTTTCGTAAATATGTAACTCCAAATAGTTCTTTTTCTATCTATAGTTCAAAAACAAATATTCATTTACATGCATGTAAAGATATTAATTTTCATGTTAATTTTTTATAGTTAGTTTCATGTTAGACATACGGGAATTTTGTTTTCTGAATTCCCGTTTGTCCCCCCCGGTGACATGCAGGAATTTTTTTTAGGAAAATTCCCGCTTGTCACCGGGGGGGACAAACTAGGGGGTGACATGCGGGAATGACCGCATTATATGAACATTGGAGGTATATATCAATACATAAATAAGATATTGTTATCATTACTTCCTTTCGGCTCTCTGGTCTAGCGTGCCTTGTTTGTTTTCATGGGGGTTTGATCTCCGGGTCGGGCAACAAACAAAAAAAATATCTTGTTTGGCAATAGGCTTGCCACTTATGATATTATGGGACTTGTCTTCCGTCAGTCGTGGGTGTCCTGGTCATGCTTCTGCCTACCTCTTCGGGGATAATTTAATTTCTTTTTTTATGATATTGGAAGCAGCAGCATTTTCTGATAGTAGTTTAATGGTGCGTTGCCAACCTGAGGCTGGGAAGTTAGACCTCGAGAGAAGGTAAGTTTACCGGCTACCTTATCCTCTGAATCGGAACACTATAATGACAAGCACTGACGTTATAGCGACTCGCATTGGTAATGCGGTGGTGCCAATCGGAACGAGTCGCTGCGAAACTATGCCACCTTGTAGGATGTCACGGTGTAAGCCTATGCTTGCCCTTTACGAGCTGCCTGGCAGGAAGGCTGATGGTCTATTCTGCAAAGGAGCCAGGACCAAAGCGGGGAAATTTAATATGATTGAGTAAATTAAAACGAGTTTTGCAGATCGGAACCTATCAGAAGCACACGCGTCGACAGAATAAGGTACCTACTAAGATTAACTTCAATAAAAATATCTGATTCTGATTAAATATTGCTAAATTGAAGAAGAAAATGTGTTAGGTATAGAAATGTAACCTAGTCAAATATTTTTTTCTGAAACATCTTCATACTCTTTATGTGTCCGGGGTGTATGGTTTCAATGATGGTAGAGTGCTGTGCAGGAATTTGCTCGAGTAGAGATATACAGTCTTAACTATTCCTACCGCCATAATAACTGTCACGTTCCGGTCCGTAGGTTAGGGTAACTGGTAGACTTCCACGATGGGCCTACCATTTCGGCCAATGTGTCGAAAGGATATTTTTACATTTACTCGCCGACGTCTTACAAAAAAATTGTTTTAACGCCATGGTTTTAATACAATCATACAGACACACATACATATCTTCACGGCGAGTCCCTTAAGCGGTAGACAGATAGTATCGAGAGCCAAACCCGTCTAGACCTCTGACTAGCTTCCTCCACATCCATTCTATTTTCATATAAACATGTCTATTTAGGTGACTCTTAACACCACCCTCTACTTTTAACACCAAATTCGGATAATCCTAACGATTTGATCGTGGAATAAAACCTACATATTTATATATATATATGCTTTGTCAATCTTTCATATGTATTTCTTTCTACATGAAAAAACGGAGCATACTCTTTCTTATTTTTACGCCGCCACTTTCTCTCAATTATTGGATCTAACTGTAGCTAATGCGGACAGGAAACGTAACGCCACAGATTTTCCGGACTACTTTCATGCTTTCCAAAACACTATAATATGTTTCTATCTATGTATGTATTTCATGTATGTGATAAGAGACAGTATAAACGATGCTATATGTTGCAGGTCGCGTGCAATGCCAATTCCATTATGCAAATACGCATTAAATGAACGTGAAACATGGAGCCTACAATGTCCCAATTGATGAGGGAATTTGCATCCCAATAAAATTTACTCCCTGTTTTGTAGATAGCGAGTAATTGCTACCGAAGCTCGTTATGGGAAATCAGTAGTTAAAACAGAGTGAAACTGCAAAAATATATTTTTTATAAAAAAAAACTATCTTCACACCCATATCCCCGAAAAGGTATACAGAAACATAACCAGGGCGCCAATGACTAGCCGAAGACGCTATAAAATAAATATCCTTATAACAAAAATTTTAAGTAAACAATTTATTTTAATTTAAATAAAAAATAAACTAAAAAAACTAAAAAAATATTGTGTTGGAGTTATCTGGACTTATATCTGATTTTCCTGGTTTTGAGTCAGCCTGATTTTCCGTCTAAACTATAATTACTTCTGGATGACTATTTTTACCTTGGTGTTCTTATGATACTGACATTGTAGCGTTTTTAGTGCCATTTACAAAAAAAACGCAATCTAGCTGTTCATGTATACCAAATCTTTGGAACTGTTTCCGAGATTCACAAAATATTATATACGATATGTTTCTATTATGATAACTCCATTGAAATTAATAAAAAGTTGAATAGCTTACCTAAAAAACTTAGATGTCATGATCAATTTTTGCATACGGTTTAACACCAATGTTGACGAGATGGCGGTCTGAATACGTAATTCTTTTACTAGTCTATGATTATGGCATTGTAGACCTCTGAACTCTAAATATATTCCTATTTCTATGTTGTAGACACATTAAGAGATAGTGAAATATCCCTTCTGACATATGAATTAGATATTCATAACTATGAAGGTATCACTGCCGAGTTGCCATTTATTAAAACGCAATGAGACGGAACAGAGAAGATTTTGGCGCTTACATTGAGTAATATACCATCTGGCTCTGCTCCAAATTGCCGGAACAACCGCTTTTGAATGGCGACACTTTAATATCGTGAAGTTTTGAAAATGAAGTATTTTAGAATGATTAAAACAATTCTTTTTAAATGTTATCAGTTATGAAATAAGACAAGTTTTTGGGTCCATATTGGCTCGATTAAAGTTTTTACACTTTGAAATCGTTCTTCCTACAGATTGGTAATTCGAATAATTACTCTTCCTAACATTTTTAATTCTAAAGTTTTCATTCGACGACGATGTTCATAGCAATTTGATTTCCGAAAATTATAACTAACTTATTTTTTCCATAACGTTTTTTTCCCTAAATATAATTATTTCCATAATATTTTTACTCATATTCAGACGGAAAATAATCATTTATCCACTGTAATTTAAAAGTATTTAAATTGTTCAAATTACTGAACTGGTTGGTTGATCTGAAATAATAAAAGTTCTTACCGTCTTACTATAAAAAAATAACAGTTGCTAAACACTCGTATTACTAAAAATTGTTTAAAATTAGATTTTGATTGGGTAGATTAGATTGATAGATAGGTTGCTTACTTGGATAAATCTGATTCTTATCTAAACACCAACAAATGTTTTGCTAAATCTTCATTCAAAGTTATCTTAAATTCAAAAAAATATTTTTTTTTCCTTCTGAATTTAGAAAAAAGCAAGCAGCAAGGATTTAGAGATACACTTATATGCTGGGTACTGCACAAAATACAATGGATTTTATTATCTTGAACATTCCGTATTCCTGAAAAATATTCAGTTCACGTTTTTTAAATTTAGGTTAAGCAGGTGTTATGCTGAACCCGTGAAATATTTCAAGGTTACGACAATTCATTTTTATAGGGTAAGATACCAAACGAGTCAGGTAATAAGTAATTGTTGAAGGATTAGCGGATACGCCACAGACAATCGGCTAGACTCGGATTTGGTTCTCGACAGGGACAAGGATTTGTGTAATGACATTCACATCTGTTTTTAGGACAGAACTCAGGTAGTTCTGTCCTGTAGATATTACAACTATTCCAGTAAAATAGTAGAAGTATGTCAACGTATTAGAATTATTGACCTGAGGAGGTTAATAATTCTAATACGTCAGGTCTAATACGTCCTCATGTAAATAATTCTAGTACGTCTTGGTTACACTCGCCTAACGCTACCGACCAATCGAGAGGCTTGGATTCAATTCCTGACAGGTATTTGTGTAATGAACATTTAAATGTCTGTGTTTCTGTACCTGGTCTGGGTGCTTATTAAATTAACTCTAGAATCTATATAGTATTTTTACGTATTGCTGTCGTTACTAACACTCGTAACATAAGCATATAATTTGCTTATTTTGGGGTTAGATCAATTTGTGTAATTTATATTATATTATATCATGTTCCCCAGCATAAACTTTGCTTACTTTAGATTGGAATCAGTTTTTTTAATTTACAAAAAAACGTATTATTAGGTCTCGTGACGGTAAGAGTCAACCATTAAACTAAATTTTAAAGTCCTGCTCGTATTATCCTACTATTAGTAACAAAATTATGATGGTCGATGGATGTTGAAACTTTTACAGAAAAACCTAAATTTTCTGGTTCAAACTGCAACCTATTTACTTTTTACGATCATCAATCTCGTTCAGCTAAAATTATCATTACAAATTTTGATTAAGATTAGTCTATAATATTTTTGGCATATTGGCAAACAAACAAAAGAGTTTCCTTTTGTAGTCTTAAAAACCTTGTTGTTCGCCTCTGTGGTCTTCTAGCGGTCCGGCGTCGAATTTGACTTCTAGTTGTCCTATGTTTGATCCTCGATTCCAGGCACTAAAAATAAATACAAAACGTTTATTTTCAAATTTCTAATAAAAATAACGTCGCTTAGGATTTGATATCTACGTGGCTTGCCCCCTATCACATTGTGGGACTTAGTGTCTTCTTCTAGTCGTAGGTGTCCTGGTTGTGCCTCGGCCTACCTCTTCGAGGATATGGGCGTGAATTCATTTTAAGGTATTTAAACACACTTTTCGTATATAGGTTTGATAAACTTTTAGTTATATGCGTCCCTAAATTTTTTTACTGCTGTCAATACACCAGCCTGCCAAATTTCAACTGCGTAGTTTGAATAGTTTGGGATTAAGTGAAGAGTAGAAATGCTGCTGTGATATACGTACGGATATATACAATGAATGGAATTTAGGTAAAAGTGTTACATTTTTTAACATTTGACTACGAAACCCTAATAAAAATATCTGCTTCTGAAATCTAACTTATACTAAGAACTCGGTTAATATAGTAATATTTAAAGTTCAATGTTCCCATGTTCTATGATAAGATATTATGACAAAGTCTGCATGCAGTTCTTGAAAGTAATTTCTAACTTTCATGTTTTGTTGCAAGAATATAATATGAGAACATAATTTAAATACGAAAACTTGTAAAGCAAGTTTTAACAAAACATGAATCTCTACATATCAAATTGTAAAATAGCTATCTGTACTTCAAAAGCTTCACTGTGTAGTATCTCCAGTTCTGCTGGTAGATTTTATAAGAGTTGAAAGGAGTTAGTGGCGGTGGGGGCCGCCACTTATCACGCCAAGCTCGAATTTGAATGTTTTGAAAGACACTATATTTGATGTATCGAAAAATGTATGTTGAAGTGCAAAGATGTCCATCTATGATTGGTGGCGCATGGTGGGATGAGGAGGTAAAAGCCTCCGTGAAATAAATAACAAAGCTTGGCTAGACTATGTATCATGTTTGCAGTCGAATGACATGAAAGGTCGGAAAAAAGAAATGTACCGTTGTTTCAAGAATATCACCAAACACTTAGGAAGTAAATAGGAAGCGCGAAAAAGAAAGTATGAAACTAGAAGAGAAGTTGACTAACAGCTTTAAAATGATTGGAATTTAGTCTAAGAGTGGTGATATTCTTGCAAGCACAGGTGGCGTGTTAAAACAGTGGAGCGAATTTTATGAAGACATATATATGAATGTGCCGAGGATGCTGCCGCTGGCCCTGAGTACACAAATGACTCATTAGTAGCGGAAGCATGTGATAGCAGCATGAATTATAATGGAAAAATGTTGAATGAGTGACTAGAAATTTAATATATGGCAATTCTGTAAAAGCAGATATGGTTATAACTGAGATGATAATACTGAAGAAATCCCCTGCTTCTTTGCCTGCCAATATCATAACAAAAAAGAAAGTGCACACTCCACTACATATAGAAAAAATCTATATATTAAGACGTGATGTCTTGCTTTGCGTTGAAATCGCCTTTCGCCACCGTGTAGTGTGTTTTGGAGATATGGTAGGTAAGATGGCTTTTGATATGTCCTCGTGCATCGCCTCCTCCTCGTCGTCCGAGTGCGCCGAAGTCAGGGCTTAGATCTGTATCACCTTCAGCGAATACCGTTTTGTAATTCTGACTGTCAGGTAAGCCACCCTTGTCGACACACTCCCGATCGCCTCCACGTTGTTAATGATTGACCTTCGGACGATAAACCCGACACCGCCCTGGGACAGGTCGTCACCTTTCCGGTGCTACCATTGAAAAGGTGACGACTCTAGGATTACTGAGTCCCCTCTTTGTTTTCGGACTTCAGATAATCCCACAACGTCCCAGCGTAACTTGTCCAAACACTGTTCCAACTCCAGGATCTTCTTGTCAGTCTGAAACGTGCGGCAGTTAACAGCCGGCAGCTACATCGGCGTAGACTCGGTTAAGCGGAGCTGCCGGAGACAGAGAACAGTAGAGTGGAAGTTTTCACAAGGACACTGCTGCCCGTCCTGCGTTAACAATTTTACTTCCACCCACCTTGGAATGGTTTTACCGCCGTTTGTCGGTTGATTGATTGCACTGATGATACATATCACACAGCGGGCGGTGGGATCGTCACTTCCCTACTCCTATGTGCAAAACGCTTATATTATTTAATAATAATACTCATAAAGTATATCAAATCAATAAATAAAATTTTATCCACACAACCATGCATTTGACACACAATCAAATATATTGATGATACCGATAAAAGATAACAGATGGCGCACTAAAAAATTTGGAAACAAAGTAGTTGGGCTTGAGAAATGAAGTTGGCGTTCTTATCATCAAGATAATAAAATTTATTGTGGTCGAAGTTCGACCAACAGGCGACCATTAGTGACAGATCAAAGATTGACAAAGCAGATATTCAATGTGAACGTGGATGAAGGTAAGTACCCTAGGTAGACATTACACTATCAAAATGGTCGGTGTTTTCCGAGGGTGGTATCAAGAGTCTCCGAAACCGGCGTGTTTGTATGAAACCGATAATGAATGTGAAGCTTCCGCTTTACACGGCTAAACCGATATTGACGAACATATTCTACAAACGTTCGCTATTTTCTGATTTTTAAAAGTTTTTTCTAATATTATGGGGGATGGAAAGTCTTATATAATTCGATTTTAAAAAGAAAAAGCTTTAAATACTACCTGTACAATAATAACACCAACCCTGTGACTACTTAAGCGAAATTGCCTCTCTTCAAGGTGAAACGTTCCAAGTACGCCTTTAATTAGAGCTATTGTGTACTTTAGGGCTTGACAGTTGACTGCCAACTACAACCATTCTTTTAAATTAAAGAAGTTAAGATTGTTCCGCGCCTTGAAAGGGAAAAGTTGGAAATGAGTACAAAAGAACGGTGGGATCTTGTCTAACAAGTACTACAATAAGGAACGGTGAAAAAGTTAAAATTAAAACTTATTCTTCTCGCTAATAACTACGTTGGAACTTCGAATTACATCTGATACAAGGCGATTAGCCCAATTCGTTCTTGGAAACTCCTAAAGAAACTTTAGACGCCTTTCAATCCACTTTTGTTACCTTTGATATTTTGTTTTATATACTAGTTGACAAGGTTAACTTTGTCCACTTAGCACTCGACTTTCTACCTTTGTTGTAGGCAGACTTGTTGTAAACATGTGTAGGTATATAAAAGGTGACCTGTATAATCAAATGTTTCTTTCTATACTTTCCGAATTTGCACTTATGTAGTGTCTTTACATATTGTTAAGTCAAAACTACAAAACTTAGGACTACAAAACAATACGGGACAATAAAGGGAAGTAGAGCATATACTACAAATCAAAAACAAATAAATTAAGTCAAAGTACCCTTTAACCCAACCCAACTATCAGTTGACCTCGTCGTTAATGGTCTCACAGGAACATTTTTTCGATCAAAATATATCCTATGTGTTAATCCAAGTAACACTCTATGTGCATGTCAAATTATATGGAAATCGGTTCAGTAGTTTTTGCGTGAAGGAGTAACATATAAAACATACGAATTTTCGCATTTACAATATTAATAGGATTGTAGTCAGTTCAGTACATTCGGTTTGAAATGCGGTCATGTTACAGACGGACAGAAAAAAATCTAAAAATGTTAAAATTTTGCTCTGTGGCACTTTTTTGCCTATTTTTTTAATTTTTGCACAGAATTCCCTTTTCTACAGCTTTATTATAAGTAAAGATTCCTGCATTGACTATAAACATTGATGATATTGGATCGCCACCGTGGTCTGTGGTGTTTGTGTATTGGTGGTATCCTTTAGGATTTGATTTTTTTAAAAAAGGTATCGAAAGTTAACGCGAGTTCTACGTAATAACAAATTTCATCCAATCGGTACAGTCGCTTAGCCATGAAAGCGTAATCGGCTGAAAGACTATCGCATTAACTATATTATCAATTTAAAAATGAAAAATATTTATTTGCGGAATATGAGTGTTAAAAAGTTTTTAAATTTTTTTTTATACAATTCAAATTATAGTTGGTAGAATTATAAATATATTCTACCAACTTGCAGTGTGCATTTTTTTGTTTTATGATATTGGAAGGCAAACAAGCAGACGGATTTTCTGACGGTAAGAAATTCCCGCCACCTAGAGACACTAAAGGTGGTAATGGTGCATTGCCGACCAGACGCCGGGATGTTAGGCCTCGAGCAAAAGTAAGTTTACCGGCTACCATACCCTTTAAACCGGGACAAATCATGACGTTTTGGCGGCAGGAATAGGTAAAGCGGTGGTACCAATCCGAAGCAAATCAAATCCAAAGCAAAACTATACTACCTAGTCAGATGTCACGGTGCTAGTGACGGTAAGCCTATCCTCGCCTCTTACGAGCTGCCTGGCACAAGGCAGATGGTCTATTCTACAAAGGAGCCCGGACCAACAAGGGTAATATAAAATAAAATATTACAGTAACATTATTACGTATTTAAAAAAAAAATCCTTATTTACAACAGTGTTTTGTATCCATTACGTGATTAACTATTATCACAAACAACTTTTAAAATGCAAATAAATTTAACTCTCTCTACCTCTTATCTTAAAAAAAATTTATTATCTACAGTCGTATAATAGACTTCATTCGCGTAAAGATATATTTTCTAACTTTAGTTCTTATTCATAAATATACAGTCATTTTAACCAACATTATAAATATTCAACTATGTTTAATATTAACTTTAGTTCAAATACGCTATGGAATAACATATTATGGAATAATAATAACAAGGATTATTGAATTTAAATGGAAGCATGTCACTTTATGCTTCACGAGACTAGAAGCGTATATCACTATGCATAATCTAGTAGGTGATAAGGGTATTGAGCACACATTCTGTTGAAGTCAGTATTGAAGCTTACATCTCATGTGCCGGTACGTGTACAGAGTATGTCTTTGTCTTTGATATTATAATATTATCAACAACAATAGAAGTAGTTTTAAGGATAGGGCGGAGCGTTTCGGATCAGGGCGCATCGCATTGCAAAACACACTGATACGGGCCGGATCGCATCGCGGATTTTTATTACTCAGTACCAGAGGAGAGCAAAAAATTACATAGAGAGGTGACTCCACGTTAAAATCTTCAAGTATGGAAAGTGGTTTGGCGTTCAAGTGCCATTAGTGCTTTATTCTTAATAGTGATATCGTGTTCTTTGGTCACTGTAGGCCACATCGGGGAATACGTACGGGTTGTTCCGCGGCAATCCTCTACGTAAAAATCCGAGCCAATGCACCCCGGCATCGTGGGTGTTGCTCCAAACAAAATATATAAAAGCGATGTAGGCGGATTATTTCGTTGCGATGCACCCCATCCCGGTCCGTTCAAATGGGCGCTATCCTTTAGAAATATATTCTGCAACTGACTTTCAAGTAACAGGAGGTTTTCAATCCAACTGCGAACCAAATTTTTAATTATACTACATGCATCTTCACGCAAATTCCCTTACAGGGAAGGCAAATAGTTTTAACTGCCAAATGTCATGATATAATAAGCAGACGGATTAACTGATGGTAAGAAAAAGGTGGTAATGGTGCGTTGCCATAACACGACCACACGATGAATAGTAAGCATTGCCTCGAGAAAAGTAAGTTTACCGGCTATCTTACCCTCCGAACCGGAACACGTCAACGGCAAGCATTGGACGTTATAGTGGCAGGAAAAGGTAAGGCGGTGGTAACAATCCGGACGTGTTGTTGCGTAACTCTACCACCTAGTAGGATGTCACGAGTTATATCCAATTCGCAAAAACTCTGAAAGCGTTCTTTTCAAATTTTGTGCATCTTCTCATAGGTAATTAATACATTTAGTGAAATTTATCATATCTAATATATTTAGCGATGAAAACCCTTCAAATTTCCCATCTATCACAATAACAATTGGATTATTTGAAACGTTCAACATCTGCAAATTCTTCAATTTGGGTCAAAAATTGACAACGACAATAATGTCTTCTATTTGGTTATTAGAGAGATGTAATTTATTTAAAAACACTTGTACTTTCCACAATGTTACTGTAAGTAATATTAATGTATTACTGTAATATTGTGGAAAGTACAAGTGTTTTTAAATAAATTACATCAAGAATGGAATTCCACCAAGCTCCGACGATAAGAAGTATAGAATCTGTTATTAGAGAGGTCCAAGGATTCAACCAATGTTATTCTTGCAAAAGTTTTTTCAGTTAATTCGGTAATATTGTTATTTGATATATTTAATTTATCCAACAAAGGTGTTTCTAACTGTCCCACTACTGTTATTCCAGTTCCAGCGAGATTCAAATCTCTTACAGTTTTTGGTTCACTTAAGACATTTTCTATTATTTTTTCAGATAAAGGATAGAAAGAAAGCTCCAATTTCTTTATATTTACCATCACACTGTCCTTGGTTGGGATATCGTTGTGAATTGAGAACTTCTAATCTAATGAGACCTTCAAAAAGTCTATCTCCCAGCCGATCAAGTTTATTATTTAATACATCTAAACACTGAATTTGTGATGAGTTATGGAAATCCATTTTACCTATACTTTCAATTTTATTTCTAGCCAGTAATACAGTTCGGATTTTTGGAAGACGAGCAAAATCCAACTCATCCACTTTTTTAAGAGCATTACCCGACAAATCAAGTAATTCCAAGTATTGTAATATACTAATGAACTTAGAGAGATAGAAATTGAATTTATTAATAATCAAAACAATTTCCCTCAAACGTAGATGGAATTTAAATAAGGATGGGAATAAATAACTAAAATAATTGTCAGATATATAAATAACTTCCAAACTAGTTCTGTGTTACAAAATTCTCCTTTGAACGCATTTAATTGATTGCTTTTTAAAGATAGATATTGTATTGACATCAAATTCACAAATACAGGTGTTCTAATAATGACAATATATTACGATAGAAAGATAGAAAACAAATTGTTTGGAAGATCCTTTAATCCAACGTTGCTTATATCCACAACATTTAAAGCATCATTTTTGATTGAGTGTGTTTTGAGCAAGGACATTGACATGTAAATTGTGTCTCATATTTAAGTGAGTTAGACTAGGAATCGACTGGAACGCTTCAACAGGTATCTCTAAAATTTGATTCCCAGATATACCGAGGAACCAAAGTTTCACAAACTTAAGTTATTGTCCAGTATATCCTAAAATTCTGTTTTAGTTCAAAGATAAAAATTCAAGTGACATTTCTAAACCGCTAACTACTTCCGCTGAGATTGAGTTCAGCAGATTTCCCGATAAGTTTAAGTGGCGTAAGTTTTTAAAGTGTTCGAAGGCGGCTGGAGGCAACTCTCTGATAACCACTAAAGAATTGATTTACCAGTACCAGTAGTGATGATCGAAGGATATCGGTCGATAACGCTGTGACTCTATTGAAACCTAAATGAATGAACGTAAGACTCGGCAAGCGAGATAAAGCCATAGCCGGTATCAGGAGTATATTGTTATCTCGAAGCGGTAAAGTTTTGGGACTTGTTAAACCATCGAAAGCATCGTCCTCAACCTGAAAATATAAAAATGAAGTTTAACTTTTGATTTGTATTATTAAAAATAGTAACCCTACTATACACCTTAAAATGATCAAATTATGTTCATATTTGTATTTGTTTTGTCTTTCCACGGACATAAAAAATACCTACACATCCTGGGCATAGATGAGTTAGTTTAAAACTATCTCCAGATTTGTACTGTAATGACATTTTCACAAAATGTACAGATATTACGAGTACATATTATGTACTTGTAATATCTGTACATTTTGTACATATTATGTACTCGTAATATCTGTACATTTTGTGAAAATGTCATTACAGTACAAATCTGGAGATAGTTTTAAACTAACTCATCTATGCCCAGGATGTATAGGTATTTTTTATGTCCGTGGAAAGACAAAACAAATACAAATATGAACATAATTTGATCATTATATTTTAACAGTCTGATTGTCTTTATTCCGATTATTAAATCTTTATCCTTAGACATGTTTTCCACTTGGAATTTGTAAATTATTATTTCAAATATTTTGTATGTTTGTAATCTTAGTATACAGTAAAAATAAGTAAAGAAAAACTATATTTAGTAAGGCAAACAAGCAGACGGATTTCTTGACGGTGAGAAATTCCCGCCGCTTAGAGACACCAAAGGTAGTAATGGTGCGTTGCCAACCAGAGGCCGGGATGTTAGGCCTCGAGCAAAAGTAAGTTTACTGGCTACCTTACCCTCCGAACCGGAACACGCCATGATGTTATAGCGGCAGGAATAGGTAAGGCGGTGGTACCAATCCGGGTGAGTCGCTGCGAAACTCTACCACCTAGTCAGATATCACGGTGTTAGTGACGTCAAGCCTATGCTGGCCTTTTACGAGCTGCCTGGCACAGGAAGGCAGATGGTCTATCCTTATCCTACGAAGGAGCCCGGACCAACACGGGGAAAAAAGTTCTAAGTTTTAATAGTTACCGAATATATATTATTTTTTTAATATTAACAAAAACATGTACGTATTATGAATTTGATACTTATACAAAAATATCAAATATCGCATTGTATCTCAAATACATTTTATACTGGATTTAGCAGTCCAAATCTGTTTGAATAAACATTCGGACGTTTCAACATTAACGGTTTGTTTAATCATGCCAACTAGTTTGGGCTATCTTAGCTTTGTAAATAATTTACGTTTATGTGTGGTCAGATAATACCACAAACTGCTTTTATGTTTTAATCTACATATCCGATAATTTCATTATATTATTTTCTTTAGTTTTAAGACAGACTAAAATTTAATTTCGTGATCACGTAAAATGTAATTAGTTTTCTTTGCAAATACAATATTTATATTTATACCGATTAATACTTATGGGATTTGAATAAAAATTTTTAAATTTTTGAATTTGATGAAAGTAATTTTTTTCCTTAACTTCAGTAATTATAAATTAAAGATGGATGTTTTACTAAATTGCTTACAATATGTTTCTTTATAACAGGTGCTTCATTCACAAATACCTACTATAATAAGTTTCTACATTTTTCTTGTTTTTGATTCTAAATCAATACGACAAAATGTGCTACTTAGCTAAAAAGTTCAATTTCTCGAAAGTTTGTACATACTATAATTTTGAAATGTAAACTAAAAATATATTGTTATTCTATTACTATTGTACTGTAACAACAGACTTTGAAATCACATTTATTTTATGAATTTAATCTCAATTTCATAAAATTCAATAATAACATACCAAATCCGTTTTGGTCGCTTAGTTATAGAGAGTAAATAACTTTTTAGGAAACCCATAAATGTTACACTTTTATAAACTTGATGTAACCTAATATTTCTATTTTAATGCATGCAATGCAATATTGCATGTACCTGTATTTTTTTGTATTATGAGCATTTACATGTGTTTATATTTTTATGGCGATTCAAATATAAAAATATTTAACATTGAATATTGCAGAATACAAAAGAATCGCTATTGTAATCAAGAAACCAACGATGTCCGACCTGTTGAAGATAAGTTTCTTATATTACATTGTTTGACTTAGTAGTATGTTTGCTAAATCATGTGTGACCACTGACCAGGTTGCACCTCTGCCTACTTCTTCGAAAATATGGATAAAGATACCTAATTAATTACAATATACACTACATTCAATTTAATTATGTTTTATGCATCCTTTTATACATATTGTATTAGAAGATGTAAACCTACGTCGATCTTCACTGATATTAAAATGAAACATATTTTAAAATAAATTTAGCACCTATATAAAATGCCTTTAAAAAATCCTGGACAGAATATTTTATGCATTTAAATAAACGATTTTTCATAAGTTCAGTGGAGGTGGATTTAGTTTCGGATCTTAGACCGTATCGAAGGGTTAACGTTGGGACCGGCGTGGACGTGAAGCCTCTTGCGTGAATGATTTTACCTTGCTTTGCGATGAAACACGATCGAGGCAAATACTTACTTGGCAGTAGGAATAAACAAGGTGGTGGAAAACATCATAAAACTCTACTATTCAATCACCGTTGTCGTACTATTAACTAACAAAAAGCCTAAAAAGTTGCTTGTAAGAGCTTGTATATATCGATAGCTAGTAAGTCTTAAGTAACAGCATAAGAATTGAGACGGTGGGATCAAATTATTCTTCAAGAGTTCTAAAGCATAACGGGAAGACACATATAACAAATCAGATTGATTTATTAACCTTATATTATATGTTTTTAAACATTTACAGTTCGAAGTGAATTCACGCCAATATCTAAATAGATCATTTCGGTAAGGCCCACAAACATGCCAGGAGACAATTTCATCAGGTTGTTTCTGCTCAAATCGAGTTCGTGCAGAGATGTTAAGGCGTTCAGGTGACTGTTATCTACATTCTGAAATTTGTAACAATATTCTTAATTCAGTCAGAGTTTAATGTAACATGCCCGACATCTTTTTGGCGACCTACAACTGTGCCGTTATAAAGAAATTTCTTACTCCGCACTACACCTTTGTGGAATTAATTGCCAAGGGCGGTATTTCCAAACGAATATAACTTAGGACCTTCAAGAAAAGAGTGTACTCATTCCGTAAAATGAAGGGAACGCATTTGTGATATTCCTGGTGTTGCAGATGTCCGTGGGCGGCAGTGATCATTTTCCATCAGTTTGCCTCCTCTTATATGAAAACAGTGTGACACTTGCACCGAATTTGTTTTTCAAATTTCCAAAAAAAAATTAAATTTGCAGCATATTATCTGGACTAAATTTATTATTCCAAGTAATTGAATAAATAACATTTTAGTTTTAGTAAAATGTGAGCTATAGCAAAGTGCAGACACTTAAATAATTAACATTTAAAAACTAATTAATTAACTAATTAATTTTTAGTCATTTAACATTTAAAAAAATTTGGTTTTGCCAGCCTTGTATCTAGAATGTATATCGCTGTATTCAAATTATAATGATAAATATAATGAAAATAGGGCCAGTTCAATAATAATAACAATTGATGCTACAAAGTAGCCTAAGCTGTGATTGCGAGTTTATCTTTACAATATATTATAAACTAGCTGTTCCGGTGAACTTCATCACCCTTTCAGTTTATATGGGAAAAATTAAAATGTTATTTGTCCTAGTTTTCTCGCAGTCGAATGAAAATCCTATGTCTGTCTCCTAGTTCTAAGCTACATCAATATCAATTTTTAGACTAATTGGTTTAACCGTTCTTGAGTTACAAATTGTGTACATACTTTCTTTTACATATCACCAGTTGTTCCTGCGAAGTTCGTTCCACCCGTTTAGTTTTTGTGGGAACAGTTAAAATATATTTTTTCCTATTTTCCTAGCAGTAAACGGGATAAATGGTATCCTATGTACTTTTTCTGGTGCTACGTTACCTCCCCATCAATTTTCAGCTAAATCGGGTCAGCCATTCATGAATCATAAATAGTGTAACTAACTTTTTCTTTCTTTCTTTAACTTTCTTTTATATATGAATATAGATTTATACTTCTGTAGCATGTAATCTTAGGACTCATAATGGCACTCACAGACTTCAGTTATCTTCTTAGTCATCAATTCCACATTTTACATACAGAATTGTTATCTAATGATGGATCAAATGATAATTGATGTCTCGGAGTGCAAGCGTAAATAAATTAAGCTGTTTCACTGTGATTTAAATGAAAAGTTAGTATAATTTCCAAAATTTGAAAAAAGTGAACTTTGCGATTTTTTGTAAAAAAAACGTTTTGTTGTAACCTATCAGACCCCTAACTTGATTAAATAATACAACCTTGAAAGTCATTTATCTTTGTACTTTATAAAAATGTAAAGATATCATAAAATATCAACACGTAATTAATGTAATTTGTATAACATAAATAATATTGGTGTAATTTATGCGTTTAAGCACTCTTAACCCAACCCAGAAACGTTACTTATATTTTGATCAGTCATTAAGTCGACATTTCCCATAGAAAATTGTAACTTAATGATAGATTAGATAATTGACTTCTCTGGGTGCCTGGCCGTGATTGTCACAAAATAAACAATGCTCATGTATCTAAGTGACTAATTACATACGAAGTTTATGAGATAAAAAGAAACGTATTAGTGAAGTCAGTTTTCAGAATAACTTACCGATATCATATTACTGGATAAATTTAAATATCTCAGTGACGTGACTTTAATGCCACTGTTGGGAAATCTGTGATAAAGTTTTCAGAACGATCCAATCTTTCTAAATCCGCAATGCCTTGGAATACATCACTGTTGAACTTCAAAAGCCTATTTCTTCCGAGATCAAGGCTTTGTAGATCACTCAAGTTTATAAAAGCCCCTCCTTCGATAGCTGATATCATGTTGCCATGCAAATCTATTTCCTCCAGCGTTTTCTGAGATACGCATGTCGCTTGCCTTATTATTCCTGAAAATGTACAATGATTGTATTCAATAACAATACTTACATATTAAAAGTAAAGTGTCTCCATGCCCATATCTCCGAAGAGGTAGGCAGAGGCACAACCAGAACACCCACGACTAGCCGAAAACACTAAGTCAAACCATGTGATAGGTGGCAAACCTATCGCTAGCCAGGCACATATCATCAATCCCGGGCAACCTTATTTTATTAGAAATTGAAAATATACATTTACATGTTGGCATCCCTGAGTGAAGTAACTTTTGACTGGCAACACTGAGCCAGTTTGTGTGCGGACTAACAAAAATTAAACCTGGCACCTGCTTGCTCGAACTATCGACGACGACACGATTGATGGGCTGACATAAGAATGGCGTTTGGAATATACAAAAATAATTTGTAATATTAATATAATATTTAATGGTTAAAAGGTTAACTGTTGATTATTGTATTAATTTGCGTAGTAAACGTTATTTAAATATCCTCCATGCAAATATAGTTTACACAGTATAATACCTTTTTTTTGTTGACCGTCCCGAGGATAGAACCCGTCCCGGGTTCGATCAAGAAGTCAAACCCGACGCCGGACCGCGGACTTTTATTACTATGAAGTATTTATTATTACTTTCTTTAAACTGTTTATTTAATTACTATTAATTAATTACAATAAGAGTATTAAAGGGGAGTACACAACACGGGCAATAAATAGCTAGTAAAAAAAAACGGTCAAATTGACATTGAAATCAAGATGCATGAATATGTCATTGGTACTCGTATTAGCACAATAGAGGGCTAACATCTCGGTATCCGGTCCGGTTCTGTCCGGCTGGTTATTCTATTTCGTGAAACTAAATAACTTTGTCATTTTATCGCATTATTTTCGAATGGACACGTGTGCTTGTATACTATTCTGTAAGTCGGATTTACTCAATTTATAGTAATTATTTACTATATTCATACTTGATGTGACCTCTATAAGCGAGAAACGCTACCCATTTACCTGCATTAACGAGAAACTCGGGTTAGGGAGAAACCTCTATAAGCGAGAATGAGATTGTGATCCCTTGAACTCTCGGTGGTAAAGTATGATCGATTAAGCACATGTAATTGATTATATTTTTGATGATGAGAGAGTTTAGGATGGGAAGGGTTTTTTTTTTTTTATGTGAGAGATCAGACCATGCTCTATAGCACTAAAAGCAAAAGAAACTTCGATCCGCCTTTTCTAATGAGACTGGAATGCAAATTTAGAAATTTTAAGTCGTTAAAAAGACAAATACCGAAGTCAAGGCTAAAATTTTATGCCTTAAGACGTGCAAGTGGATCCTTGTCCTACCCTCTATATCCCTTCCATCCTACCACTCAAACGTAACGTGAAATAATTTTTTTTGCCCTGAATTTGTGGCCCAAGGTTTGATAAAGTGAAATCATGAAATTGGTCGATTTTTAACCGACTTTAGGAAAAAGGAGGTTGTACATTCGAATCTTAAATTTTTTATACGTATGTTAAAAGATTTTAAAAATTCCCTTGTATTGTAAAGAGCACACTTCCAAGGTAGTTCAATTGCCACCAAGTATGGATCTGATAACGGGGTCCTAAAGGAAATCGAGAAAAATACTCATTTTTTGTACACTTACGGCCAATGTTAATAATGTTTCTCTAAAGATGGATTTCCAGCAATCTAGATACCTGCGTATCCGACGGCCTATCCTATACGTAATTTCCATACTTATCCTGTCCACAGATATGTTATTGGCAAGCGATAACATAAAAATAGATCAAAATATCAATCTTGGACAGTAAGTTTTGGATTAGGATTGATTATTAATATTGGCCGTTAGATGAGTTGCTTAGGTATTAAAATCAAAGTTTGTTATCTTGCAGGTTTTTAAATATCATGTTAAACTTATTTTAATTAAAAGCAGCTGAATTGTAAAATAGATAGGTTAAAACTACCAAATCACTCAGTCGTGAAAAACAGCGCTTGAAATATTGAACGAATATGCCCTAAATATTGGTGTTATCTGAGCATCGACATGAGAGTTTTCCAGCGGGATGGGTTTATTAGATCATGAATGTTCGCGTGACATCGTTACTCGCTGGAAATCGGAACATCGATATGTAATTACTGGCAGAACAGCGCTATGAAGAAATAACACGATATATTTTGAGTTTTTTTACAAACTACTAATTGAGCATTGAGTTTCTTGACGTGTTATCAAGAGTTTTTTTTTGGAAATACATCACTAATCTCCAAAAAAAACTTATTAAAACAAAAAAGAAAGAAGAGTGAACATAACTTATAGTTATTTTTTAATGACTTAATCAAAACGACGTAGGACAGGGCAACAAAAGATAATAGTAAATGTGTATTTTTAATTTTCTAATAAAAAATATGTTAACTTAGGTTGCAAACATCCACATTCACATTATACATCTGGTTTCTCAATATTTAATCTACTATTGATTGAAAACGACCAAATCAATTGTCTCGGTGAAACAATAAGTAAAAGCATTTTTTATTTTCCAAAAAGACTTTCTTTCAATTTCTACGTGTGACATCACTTTTATGAAAACTAGTTTCGGTTTAGAAAAACTACTTCATTAGGATCTACGTACCTATGATATTTCTATAGTTATATATTTATTAATGGTAAGTATATTATTAATTATTGTAATACATACAATCTGGCGTCACAAATGCAAACTATTTAAATTTAATAAATATTTGAGTTTAAAAATGACCGCCTACTTAGTCGAGTGGCATACGTGTGTGGATTCGAGTCCCGTTGAAGGCAAATATTTAGATGTCTGCATTTCCGGGTCTGGCTATATAATAAAATTATTCTGGTACCTATTTAAATATTTCTATGTATTAGAATCATTGTCTGACACCCATAACACAAGTTTATGATTTGCTTACTTTGGGGTTAGATACAACTTCTGTAACTTGTCCAGGGATATTTATTTATTAAAATATGTGAGTTGGAGATTATAGTAGAGAAACCCAAGAGGCGATTTAGGTGAGCTGTAATAGGGCATCAGCTAATCATATGAAATACGCCTCGTACCACTGTTGAACACTTTCAAATGTAAAACATCTATGTCATCGAAACCCACGTGTACAATTTATGTATTTTATTTCTATTAAGGTAAACGCAGCTAACTCCGAGGGATTTTAAAAATGGTAGTATATTCCGAGGTATTTAGAAAAATGGCATTTTCAGGTAGTAATTTACATGTTCTTTTTGGCTTTAAGATACATCGTTCAATTAATTATTTATCTGTACATATGTATTAAAGTACATTAAAGTAATGTGATCAAATTAATACTTTAATGTGCGCACGTTTTAAAATAATAGACTAGTTAGACGCAGACAGGTGTATACAGGCGTATGTTCCATACATTTCGGACTTCATGCACGTAAACACAAGAATTTTCTAAATAGTGTTTTACATAAAAAGGATATACTACGTGAGTTTTTGTTTAGGTTGATATATTGAAAGAGTTAAGTTTTTTTTATCAAAAACACTTAACGTTTGAGTATTTTCTACACAAATCAAAGAGAAAATAAGGTTTTAAAATAACTCGGCATTAGATGCACAATATTTAACAACAATTTATATTTAACAAGCTGGACCTTGTAGATTCTACTACGTTTTTAGGAATAACAATTGATAAGAAATTGCAATGGGGCCCACACGTTGATAAACTTAACTGGCGGGATAACCCGCCCCATCATAACTTAAACGTAACGTTTAATGATTGATACCTACAATGATAAGTGACATATTTGACTGCGGCCATTAGGCTCTTACCAATACCCGAAGTCAAATCACAAGGCTTTTTTTAATTTTTTTGTAAATATTTGGCTCTTTTAATTTAATAGTCCGTACCCAGCTGAACTCAATTAAATTCAAAGAAAAACTTAAAAAAATCACTCTATAGGTTCTAAAAATTTTGTGAGAGTTGATATACTCCTGATTAAACATTTCCATACTAACCCGCAATGGCTTAGCATATCTGTGTGTATGCGTGTGTCTGTCTATGGCACCGTAACTCCTAAACAAATTTACCGATTATGATGCGGATATATTTGAAAGCCACCGTCATCTTGTTTCTCAGCTAGAATAGGTTTTCACTAGGGATATTGGTTATTTTTTTAATATATGATTATTTGAATTTCTTGATTCTTCTTTTTTTCTTATTTCCATTAATCTTTGAATTGGTCTTCAAAGCTGTTCTCTCGCGATATTGTCAGCGAAACTTAGTAATATGATTTTTAGACTAATTTGCATTCCACATTTTAGTCTCTTACTGATTTTTGAAAGTAAAGTAGCCTATGTTTAAATACGAAGCTATGCTTATTTCTTTGATTTTTTAACTTTGCAAGACGTAGCCACAGGCAACAGCTAGTATATGATGTACCCACAAATATCTCAATACAGACATAAATCAAATGTGAAAAGGGAAGTTAATGAACTAGAGTTTTTCGAAACATTAGAAATCTTTCCTCCTTTATGATACTCAGGCAAACTCAATTTACTTACAAACTTTATTGAGAGTTAGCAACAAATATAACATACTTATTTCCTTTTAAATGAAAAACTCGTGAGTAATCAAGATTTTAAACCAGCTTGTATCCGAGTATACAAAGTTTTTTTTTTCAAAGATTTTTTTTATTAAATTGGAGAATTGTATCCACCATAACGTCAGTGCTTGCCGTTAACGTGATCCGGTTTGGAGGATAAGGTAGCCGGTATACTTACTTTTGATCGGGATCTAACATCCCAGCCTCAAGTTGGCTACACATCATTACCGAATTTGGGGTCTCTAGGAGACGCCGTGAGTTTCTTATCGTCAGGTAACCCATCTGCTCGTTTGTTTTACAATATAATAAAATAAATAAAAAACAACACCGTTAAAAGCAGTTTTTATGCAGTTACGCTGGCAAATAATAATTTCCAAACAAAACATCTTAAAAATAGTAAAAAAAAAGTATCTTAACGCCCATATCCCTGAAGAGGTAGGCAGAGGTACAACGAAGGCACCCACGACTAGCCGAAGATACTAAGTCCTACAATGTGATAGGTGGCAAGCCTATCGCCAACCGGGCACTTTTCCAATCCCGACCAACCTTTTTTTATTAGAAAATTGGAAAAATCCAATTTCATTTTTGTTGGCCGACCCGGGATTCGAACTCGTGGCCTCATGCAGTCAAGTCCAACACTTGGACCGCTAGACCACAGAGGGGTTATAAAAATAGTAAAGATATGAATGTATACAGGAAAGAAAAGAATATTTTCATGAGTTCGGTAGCTGTAGTAATTACTAGAAACGGCCTTCATATGCCGTTCTTGCTTAAAAAACTTTCAAAACTTAAAAAACTCCCTACCACTGTTTGCCGGATACTGACAGCCAACAGTCAGAACTGATTGCAAAATTACCAATTGAATAAAGTATCTTCACACCGATATCCCCAAAGCATTAGGCCGAGGCACAACCAGAGCACCCACGACTAGACGAAGATACAAAGTCCCATAATGTGATAGGTGGCAAGCCTATCGCCTACCGGGCACATTATCCTATCCTGGGCAACGTTATTTTATTAGAAAATTGAAAATGTACATTTTCTATTTTGTTTTGTCACCGAACCCGGGGAACGAAACCAGGGCTTCAAGAATACTAGTCCGACACCGGACCGCTAGACCATTACCATCCATTATATTATCGCAAATATTATCGTTGTTATTTCGTATGTTATTTCGTCGTATTGTCGTTGGGACTACTTTGTACAGTGCGCAAACGAAACATTTATAAAAATAAATGCAGTACCTTGAAAGTATTATACAAAGACAGATATTATGTTTGCTTGCTATACCAATCACAAAAATCTTTTGGTCCGAAATGTTTGGTTTGCCAGACCTTCTTTATTCTTAGAAATAAAATATACGTAAAACGGTCTATATACGTATTATCTTTATTAACGTAAGTCATTTCACGAATCTTATTATCAGAAAATAAGTAAGTTTTGTCCATCCTTGTATGACGTGTTGTTTTTGACTGGGCAAATACAATTTGGGGTATAATATTTACAAATGAAACTTATGTTTTTCCTTATTATTATGAGTTTCCTTATTACAAATCGACAGTCAACTAATAGTTGTTTCTCCCGAGTTGGTCCAGGTTGGTTGTGCAGAATAGATCATCTGCCTTCCTGACCGTTTTAAAACATAAAATAATAAAGTCTTCCTCATTTTCGATCTCCATACACTATATGTGCATATTCTGTATACAATGTACTTATATACTGCCTTATTAATTAACATGGATGAACGTAGGGGTAAAATTAAGTTTATATTAGAGACTATATAACACTGTTATAAATACTATAATACCTTAGAATACTTTAGCCTGAGTTTATTATTGAGATGGTTATATTGTTAACTCAATATCCCACACACATTAATTATCAACAGAACATTTCTTGTTTTATAGCTAAGGTGCCTACATTAAACTAAACCTGATAAATTTAACAGGAAACTTAACTCTTTAACTTAGGAAACTCGATCGTTTTAACATGTAGTAAGAAGACCAAGTATACTGACGTATAAATAAAAAATGGGCTCTAAAATAATCACATTTGCCTTCTTCGAGGCTGGCATCGAAACGTCCATAAAGATTGTATGTTCAGCTTGGGAAAATCTCTCTTTTTTTGTTGACTGTTAGCACTCAGTCAATGCTGAAGATGTACTGTTATATATTTATTTTTGTGATATTGGAAGGCAAACAAACAGAGAACGGATTTCCTGATAATAATAAACTCATGCCGCCTAGAGACATCATAGGTGGTAATAGTTGAGAGCCAGTATCTTCGTGGAGTGTAGTCGAATTCTCCTGATGATTTTTCGGTTACGAAGCGAAACGTACTTTGAGTTTTTAGTAGTATGTAAATAATAAATAATATAAATAAATGTTCCTGGATAAGTTACACAAATTGAATCTAACTACAAGGTAAGCAAATTATATGCTTGTGTTATGGGTGTTAGTCAACGATACTAATACATAGAAACACTTAGGTAAATAGATACCAGAATAAATTTTAATAAAAACCGAGACCCGAAAATGCAGACATCTAAATTTTCATCACACATATGTCTGCCTCCGTCGGGAATCGAACCCAAGCTTGCGGCTGTTCAGTGTAGTTAGGCGTGTACGCTAGCGACTTGACCAATGAGGCGGTCGTGTGTGTGAATTGTTGGTGCTAATAAAACAGTTTAGTGTTATGTAGAGCTGGATACACTTGGGAGTTTTAGCAGCCGGTAAATCCAATTCATTCATAGCGTATTATTTTGACTGTTTTATCATGCCATAATACGTATAATTTTTTTAGGGAAATTGGTAATCACATAATTTTATTTGGATTTAAGTATGGATTTCCGCAAAGTAACGCCTTCTTCTATCAATTTCCTATTTTTAACCAACTCCAAAAAGATGGTTATAAATTTGACTGTATGTTTTTTTAGTATATTTGTTATGCGTTTTGTTAACCGACGACGAACTGATTTAGATAATTATATTTTAGAAAGATAGGTCATGATTGCGAAGTATGTAATGTCATGATCTGACTAGTGCAGTATTTTCTTAAGTGGACGATAGCTTCCAACTACCAGAAGGGATCTGGGAGTTGAAAGGTAAGAGGGGGATAACAAGTAGTCCAGAAAAAATATGTTTAATTAAACTCCTTATACGAGACCAAAAAGTTATTATTGAGGTTTTCGAGAAGAGAGAAACTCTAGAAAGTAAGTTATTTGTTTAATTGGGCATTTCACAAAAAGTTTTGGACCCTCCGGACTAGTGGTTTTTCAGTTATACTTAATATGCACAAATTTTCATACATATTGATGATATTATTGTGAAGTCAAAATTGCACGAAAATGTATGCTTTACACACATATCTGAACGCTGAGTCATTTGCGTAGCAGGTAGCGAGTTGGGGTTGGAAACCTGCCTTGTTTCTTCCATATTCATAAGTATTTTCATACAAATAAGCCAATTTTGGAGACTCTTGAATCCTTGGATAAAACCCGAGTGATTTGATCGATGTATGTTACATTTAATTTGAACCTAGGTCTACTCAGGTACATACATCCATTTGCACTCGCATTGTGGAAATTTCCGCATTGTTAAGTATAATCACTCAGAAAAACACTTCTAGAATGTTGATTTAAATTTATGAGGAAAAATCTCGGAAACAGCTTTACAAAAATCCTATTTTTGTAGCTATACTGCGCTTTAATAATTGTAAACAACACATTAGGTTAGTTTAACTTTAGATCATTTGTAACTGACAAATGTGGAGCTAATCTTTTTAACACACTCAGGTGTCCCGTTGCGCTTTCTGCTGTAGGTAAACGTTAGTGCTTAAACTTCTTTATGGTCCTTATACATCATGTTTTTAAAATGGTTTATTCCTTTTGTGTAATTATGTTTGTGTAACACATTATCATATTGGAAGGCAAGCAAGTATTTTACTAGAAATTTACTTTTCTTACAGATATTAAATATTTTTGGCGTTGCCAACCTTAGATATTAACTATCATGTAAAAGTCTAGCGTTTATACACTTTAATGGAATTCGACAATAGCAAGCACTGACGTTGTAGCAACAGTTAAATATTTTGCATCATTTATGGCAGGTTTCTTCAAATAGTGTAGGTTACTTGCTCTCAAAGGTTGCTCGAAAGAAAATATCGTAGGTGTGTTTTTCACTAGCACCGTGAGCCCAAACAGGTGGTAGAGTTCTCTAAGGATTCATGCCTATTAGTGACATGAAACTTTCTAATCCTTACAATGTGCATAGTGTTCGCGGCGGGTTTCACTCAGGAGTTTTACTTACAATTAGGCTGTGTACTTCTTGAAAAATCTTTCGTCAAAATCAGTTGTAAAAATTTATCTGCCGTCATAGAATAATTATTACAGCTGTATTCAGTCAGCTCAGCGCTACGTGAGCCTTCACCCAAACATTTGTGCCATTTTTTGTAGGTTTTGTTTGAATTTATTTTTGCTTGTATTTTTCATACAGAAAGATAACCAGATAATATGTGACCCCTATATCACTTGAAGTAATCTTAAGAGGTTACTGGGCGTGACTAACCGTACTGTGCCCGTTGTAAACTAAATACTACTGGATGTACTAGAGTGCGCCTTCTGTGTGTCGTACCATATTTTATTCAGTAGTGTTAGTACGTAACAATTTGCTTGCAAGTAAGTCTTCTACAAAAATATGTGCCCTAGAGTGTTAAGTTATTTGTATTAATCATTACTAAACGTTGCCTGTTTACTTATCATTTGCAATTTTATCTCTTATCGTAGTTGGGTTTTATAATTTGACAATAAGTAGCTTATCAATTTAAATAATATAGGATGTAGTAGGTCCGCTTTTTAGATCATGTCTTTATTGCTAAAAGAATATGATGAGATTTTGAATTTCGTATTTAACTCATGCTGAAATTATAAGACTTTTTTCTTTTAGAATAACTGCTTTTACTGAAGTGCAGGCACTAAAAAAGACAACTTTGACATTCTAAAAAGTATTTCTTTGCCCCGAAATCTGGTAATCGACTTTAAAAAGTAAAGACCTATTATTTTTTGAAGACACAAAATTATTCCAGATTTTTACGATGAGATTTTCTCTAAGGCTGTGTTACAGAGCAGCTTTTGTTTGGAAGACAAACGAAACCAAAATAAAAGTAGTACTCAATTGTGAATTAGTAATTATTTATATCGCCTCTGTGTTCTAGCAGTATGGCGATAGACTTGACTTCTTGAGGTCTTGGGTTTCATTCCCGGATCGTGTAAAAGAAATGAAAAAAATCTTCACTCCGATATCCCCGTGGAAGGCAGAAGCGCAACCAGGGCACCCACGACTAGCTGAAAACACTAAACCCCACAATGTGATAGGTGGCTAGCCTATCACCAACCGGGCACATATCCATTTCCGGGCAACGTTATTTTAATAAGGAAATTAAGAATACATATTTCATATTTTTTTGCCCAACCCGGGTATCGAACCCGGGACCTCATGGAGTAAAATCCAACACCAAACGTAAAAAAACAAGCAAACTACGCGAAAAAAACATTTTAAACAGAAAACAAATTCCAGTACCTTGTCCTCATTACCGTATTAAAAAAGGTTGAAACAAATTCAGTGGAAAGTCTAAACAGAGTGGGAGAAGCTATGAATGTAAATCAAGAGGAATCTCATCAAAGTTTGTTGGCTCCGGGCTGGAGGCACTCGCTAACTCATTTTCATATTGCGGACGAAGCGACGGTTGCCGCTTTGACAAACTCCAATTAAGTATGCTTTAAAAAGAATTCCCAAAAAGTTCCAAAGTAGACCAATTCCCTCGTGTTTATTCTGTCAATGTTTACTCATGAAAGTTGTTAATGGAACGGTTTTTGCGCTCTTCACTTCTACATTTTAAGGGTTCCATAGCCGAATGACAGAAACCCTGAAACAACATGTCCGTTTATCCCTCCGTCCCTATGCCACAGCTACGTTGTTCCCAAAACTGTTGTCTGTAAACAGTTGGAACTTTTATAGGATTTCTGAATAGATAAAGACTGTACTTAAATTGTTTTACGTTTTAACATATTTTTTAAGAAAAACTAAGGAAGTGTCTTATCGTAAGTAGAACTGAAAATTAAAAAAAAAAACATAAAACCAACAAACGCAGCGTATGGTTTAAAAATAGTAATAAGGTTTCTATAACGATTTGTATCTTAAAGTCAATCGTTGAAAAAGTAAAAACTTTCAAAATGATAAACTGTGTAAGTAGAGGCTCTTCACTACAGTTTATTATTTTTCTTGTAAATTTTAAAGAAAAATCTAAAAAAAATAAATGTTGTATCTCTTATTAAAAATTTTCAACAAAACTTGGTTCAAACAAGATATAATCAGCCAGTTTTAAGATGCAGCAGCAACATTTTCGAAAACCAATAATGTATTTTAGTAAAAGCTTTTATTTAACTTGCAATGTATATATTATGTTAGTTCGGGTGGAATTTTTGAACTCAATTTTGAAGCAGATATTTTCAACCGATTGAGCTGAAATTTTGTATACACGTCTGGTTTGGATGACAACGCATGATAAAAGAAGTGACGTCATTCTTAATCCAATATGGCGTACCATTCAGATGGCGGAACAGTTATTTTTTAATGCACTTTTACAATAATATGGGTGTCAAATGAAAGGGCTCGTTGAGTGCGCCTTGAAAAATAATGTAACGTCATTCTAAATACAATATGGCGGATCATCCAAGATGAATGAATAGTTATTTTTAATGTACTCCTAAAATATTGTGACATTCCATTAAAATCTAATATGGTGCACAATTAAAGTTTTTATTGCTTTCCTATAGTGAAAGGGATTGCTGAGATTTTTTTTAAACATTATTGAAGCTAGTAACATAGATTGATTAACTTTGATTTGTGTGATTTAGAGGTATGGTCGCCACCAGCATTGATCTGACACCTTTCTAGGAGAAGGACAACGTTAAAATCAAACCCGGATCTATGTTTTGTCAGGCTCAAGTAAGCTATATGCTGAAATAAGTGGCGTATTCTTCCAAACACCCAAGTAAATATTAAGCTGTGCCGAGGGCTGAGTGACATCGGGGTTTAACATGATGTCATAAACGTACCACCTCAAGGCACCTGATGTAAATTAGCTTTTACCCTTTAAAACGGTTTTCTCCTGTATTGGCCCGGGCTTCTTTGCAGAATAGACCATCTGCCTTCATGTGCTAGGGAGCTCAAAAAAGGCGAGCACAGGCTTACCGTTACTATGTTAGTACCGTGCTATCTGACTAGGTGGTAGGGTTTTGCAGTGACTCGCTCGGATTGGTACTATCTTGGTTGGTACCTATTCTTACCGCCATATCGTCAGTACTTGCAGTCAGTATCATCAGTCCGGTTCGGTGTTTAAGGTAGTCGGTAAACTTACTTATGCTCGAGGCTTTACAACTCGGTCTAAGGTAGCAATGCATCATTGTCACCTCTGATGTCTCTAGGTGGCGTGAATTTGTTACCATCAGGTAATCCGTCTGCTTGTTTGACTTTCAATGTCATAAAAAAAAACGGAGCTCTGGAATGCTCGACAAGTAAGGTAAGAAAGTTTAAAGTCAAAGAAGGTCTCCTTGTTGAAGAACGGGATTGTTAGAAATTAACCGGCAAACGACCTTGCACCAATTATGCCTGGAATTAGATGAACATACTGAGAAACGCCAGCCAGTAAACTGGCGATATCTAACAAGTACAAAATAAATCAAAATAGTAAAACTTTTTTAGAACAAGCTTTTATTTAAATGCTCTACAAAATAAGAAAATAATGTTTTTCTTTAAAAATATTAACAATGAACTTACATCCTCATTATACACAACTTATATGACCATAAAAGCTTGTCGCTATGATCTATATTAATTTAATTAAAATGTTATTAATCTGCTTACTTAATTACTTGCTTATATATAATAAATTAAAATAAAAAAAAACGTTTTAGTACAAGCTGTTATTTAAATGAAATGAAAATAACATTTTTAAAGTAATAGTTTGATTTTATTTTTTTTATTATATATAAATACTACAAAATAAAAAGTTATTTTTGCAGGTATAGTTTTAAAGTGATCTAATACATAAATAAGTATATCCTAAACCTGCAATTACAATTGCGACGACGGAACCCTTTAAGAACAAGTTACACTCGCATTTGGTCAACTTATTTCTAAAATAAATTGCAATTAATGTGAAGCGCGTTATTTAAAGTACATATTCAAATATTACACATATTTTGACCACTGTTTTTTTCGCTCTCAGAGTGTATGCAGGACGTTAAATATGCCGCTTTCAGAATTAGGTGGGCACGTGCATTTATTTCTATAATATTTGTACTAATTACCTACTAGCTGTAGTCCATATTGAATATTTTAAGTCTATATAAAATAATTTGAAGTTAATTACTATTACCTATTTTAATTTTTTAACCGACTTCGAAAAAAGAGGAGGTTCTCAATTCGGCCGCTATATGTTTCTTATGTATGTACAGCGGTTTTTCCGAGGTGTACGTAGTTCTTTTTTTGTTTGATACGGAAAGTTTCGAATTGGACCCATAAAAAATTGATCCAGATAGACCATTAGTTGTTATTTTACGGGCGTTTTTTATTTATCCCGATGTTTTTTTTTATTAAATAAAATCTTATCAACAATAAACTAAAAAGTATTTAATAAAAATAGACAAAAAAAAATGATTATTATTTTTAAATTTATTATTTTTTACTTTTTAATTTTGAAGTCGTTTTTTTAACGTAAGTGGTTATTTTTTCTCCTTTTTATAATCATTAATGTACATAACTAAATTTGAATTCTGATTTAGGAAAGCAAAGTTTTTTCGTATCGTAAACAAATTTCATAGAATTCAGTCTCGCGTTTGAAATTACTATTCGTCGACGTAGAATCTTTCTTTTCTTTCTTCAGATTTTGCCATTTTAGTCAAGTAGAAATTTGCATCAAATTTACCATAATCGGGATCCAATCTTTCTATCTCTAATTGGTCATAAATCGTCATGTCAGAGTCTTGGGTAAAGCGGTGGCCATAATTTCATGTAGTGAGATTTGGCAGCAACGAGGAAATACAAGATACGCTAATTTCTTCATAATTGTTTCATTTGTGCACTTTCACTGAAAAAAAAATTTACAAAGTTCCACCAAAATTGACTGATTTCACTCAATATAAACACGAAATTCAATACATATTAAAAAATTTCGACTATTTTTTCTCCCGATAGCGCCAAAACTTTAACGTACAATAATTACGATTTTCGTAGAAACTACACCCCATATTATAGTCCTTTGAGGGTTTATTTTGGATAAAAATATCCATGTTTGAACTCGGATATTTAACTAAATGTCGGTTAGTTATCTAAATATAACCATAATCAAAATAAAGCACTTGCCCTGCACTTGAGTTAAATTTCAATCATTTTTAAAGTAAGAAAAAATTCGCCCCAAACAGAATTTGAACCTGCAACCTTTCATCTCAAGCCGACGAATACTCTAACTACTCTTCCTTTAAAAATTATAGAAACAATCAAAATCAGTTGAGCAGTTTAACTGAAAGAGCAACAGACAGACAGACAGATAGTCTTTCGCATTTATAATATCACTATGAATTTATTTATATATATATAGATAATGGTTGTCTCTTACCATCCGAAGCGCCATGTACCTACTTATTCATTTCCTTATAACTTAAAAAATAATACCATAGTAGATTTATAAAAGCCAGATTTTAAAAACAAAAGCTGAAAGTGTGTCTCTCATACGCGCGCATGGTATATCGACTTAAAACTAAGGCCCGCCAGTCGGATACTGCATACAACTAAGAACTTAATCCTTCGACAGTTCCAGCTATTTTTGTTCATCCGTTTCCAGAATGGTTTAGTATAACCTTTTAGCATCCGCAATAGGAAAAGTAAATAGCATCAGTAATGGATACCTGAAATTCGCTTATATATACTTTGAACCACGTCTAAGGGTCTTATCAATATACACTGAGTAAAGTACTTCAAGGATCTTCAACTTCAGGATCAATCTAGAATTATAGTCTTTATTACAATGTGATACGAACTATAACATCACTAAATTATACTACTACGTAAGTCCATGTTCATTAACAAGACGATAAGTGTTTTGCGTATACTTCTACCAACGCTCATCTGGTTTGTGGTCGATTTCTAAAAATAAACATTTATAGCTATTTTCATCAACAGAATGGGTATGGGTGACAAAATGATGAACTGCCTGCTTTATGCTGATAATGCTGTTCTTTTGGGCTCTACACCATCTGAGCTGCAAACATTGGCCACAGGGATGAAGGGTGATTTTAAAGAAAAAGGCTTACATTTGTTTGTGAAGATATTATCTATGTATGTAGGATATATAATCTATACTTGCTATCATCGGCACTTGGTGGAATTCCATTGTATATACACGTTGTTTGGAGTTAACACATGTACTTATCCACTGTATACTTTATTTAACACTTTCTGTTACTTTCTAGCCAACCGGTTTCACTGTTTACAGCATCATCAGGGCTTTGAAACTAAAGGTAAAAAGGACTTTTTTGATTTAACGTTCAATATCTATTTGGTTAGATGTTACTGACGGTACCCACATATTAAAATGTTAACAGTAAACAAACCACAACAAAGTTATACCACAGCAATTCTATTTACCCAAAAATAGGGATTACAGTTAGATTGTAAAATGTCATTGTATTAAAAATAAAATAAAATTATATATCAATTTATAGAAAAAATCAATATAGAAAAAATAAATTTTAAAAATTAAAAAATATATATGATGTCAAACGATATAAAATGTCAGAATATCGATACATGAGAATACCATAGTCGAATTGTCAAAAATATACGAATAACAAATTTTAATAAATTAAAATATTAAAAAATGAAATAAATTAAATTAATGTAAGACATAAATTAGATAAAAATATGAAAATAAAATAAATTGCGAACATCTACCTAAATATTAATCATTAATATAATTCGCGCTGCCTTGAAGATTTAAAAATGTTAATTAAGAAGCGGAGAGTTATTTAGGTCTAACTGATCGTTCAATAAAGTTGGGACATTTTTAAGTCTGTTTATTTCTAGCGCCTCTAGAGAATTGAGTTTCCTATTAAGATTTAAAATTTAGCAATAATAAATTCCAACAGTGTATCACATACTGGTATAGGTATGTTAATGATGTTTTATGTCTCTGGACTGGATCCATAGATGAACTTAATGCTTTTTGTCGTTTACAAATTCAATACATTCACATATAAAATTCACAATGGAAATTGGCTACCATCAAATAAACTTTTTAGATATTAACATAAGTAATAAAAATAAAAAACATGTATTCAAAATTTATAGAAAAGAGACATATAGTGATTATATAATACCAGTAGATTATTTTCACCCAGACTGTCACAAGCATGCTGCTTTGAAAATACAATGGTTCATCGTCTCGTGGTGATACCACTAAGTTATGAAGATTTTCAAGAAGAGCTGAAAACCATTAAAATAATAGCCAAAAACAATGGATATAACCCAAGACTAATAGATTGCATCATAAGGAAGAAGAACAAGAATTATATAAAACATGCGTTATATTCTGAAGGTACTAATGTAGTCAATAAGGTTAAAAACTATGTAAGATTGCCATATCTAGAGGACATTTCCTATAAGTGTTGAAGATAACTAAAAGATAAGAAGCCGGTTTTCTATACAACTAAATCTGTAAAAAGATTACTTTTTAATAATAAAACTAAAGTGCCGAAAATGTCAAAGAGTGGAATTTATAGGTTAAATTGTAAAAATTGCAATGGTACATACGTGAGTCAGACGGGAAGATAGTTTTCAATAAGGTTAAGGGAACATCTTAGAAGCTGGCGCTCGGGAAAAAGAGATTCTGCCTTTGCTAGACATTTATTAGACGAGGGTCATACTTTTGACCCAACATATAACTTTGAACTACTTCATTTTTGTAACAAAGGCAGGAAACTCAATTCTCTAGAGGCGCTAGAAATAAACAGACTTAAAAATGTCTCAACTTTATTGAACGATCAGTTAGACCTAAATAACTCTCCGCTTCTTACATAATTTACATTTTTAAATCTTTAAGACAGCGCGAATTATATTAATGATTAATATTCAGATAGATGTTCGCAATTAATTTTATTTTCATATTTTTATCTAATTTATGTCTTACATTAATTTAATTTATTTCATTTTTTAATAATTTAATTTAATTGGTTTTCGTATATTTTTGACAATTCGACTATGGTATTCTCATGTATCGATATTCTGACAATTTATATCGTTTGACATCATTTATATTTTTTTTAATTTATTATTTTTTCTATATTGATTTTTTCCTCAGATAAAGTATCCCCTAGATGGATCACATTTAATCAAAACTTACGGAAATGTTTTTTCTCTTTTTAACAAGAACAAAATGTCATTTGCTTGAAAGAGAAAGCTATAGTATCTCAAGTGGGTCTAAAACTATCAAATGACGCCAGTTTGACTATACATTAATACATATTGATATATCGCTGCATAGTGATGTGTACATTTTATCGATAATTGAAATACAAGTGATAAGTCCTTGTCGGTCGCTGCAGAAAGCATTATTTCTTTATATATTTTACTGGGGAGACATAAAAATAACATTTTACTTATTATGTTACTATATCAAGTGGGTGATAATAATTTTTTTAATAACCATTTCGTACTACAAAATCTACTTAATAAATTTTAATACCATTGGGTAGGTTTGAAGTTTGTACTACCGAACAAGTTAAAACTTAGTTACTTAATTCCGAATTCGCAAGGAAGTTGGTGTTTTTCCTAATTTTTCTACAATCATCTACATCTACGGATTGCGTTAC